>VWZS01010060.1:231462-378560 GCA_013397075.1 Rhabdornis inornatus | reverse complement strand
TTTTTTGTTTTTGTTTTTGTTTTTTTTAAATTTTATTTTTTGTTGTTTTTTTTTATTGCCCCTCTAGAATTCTGAAGTGGGAGGACTCTGGTGCATTTCAGAGAATCATGGAATGCTTTGGGTGGGAAGGGGCCTCAAAGATCATCTCGTTCCACCTCTGCCATGGGCAGAGACATCTTCCACTACCCCAGGTTGTTCCAAGCCCCATCCAACCTGGCCTTGGACACTGCCAGGGATCCAGGGGCAGCCACAGCTTCTCTGGGCTGCCTCATCACCTTCACAAGGCAGAATTTCTTCCCAATATCCAATCTAAACCTACTCTTAGTTGGTCTGAAGCCATTCCCCCTTATTCTGTCACTCCAGGCTCCTGTAAAAAGCCTCCCTCTTTTTCCAAGGAGAAACCTTTTTGCAAGAGAGAGGGAAGGCATCATTTCCACGATTTTGGGTTGCATTTTTGAAAGAATGGGCACCACTGCCTTGAGCATCATGCACAGAAATTATAACTTCAGTAACAAAGAGAAGACTTGTCCTGATTGGAGACAGTAGCAAATCCATCCCTGAAAATTGCACACACTACATTGGGATAAATAAACAAAACACTTTTGGGAGGATTTTTTGGCTCCAGGACCCCTTAATACAGCATGGATCACATCCAGGAGTGTGACCTCTCATTTCCATCCCCATGAAAGATGGAACACTGCTCATTGAAGCTGCTGGGAAGAGCCCTTGGCTTGTGCTGTATCCAGATCATGACAAAAAGCATCTCAGCCATTAAGAAGGAATTCTTGACTGAGAGGGTTGTGAAACACTGGAATTGGCTGCCCAGAGAAGCTGTGGCTGCCCCATCCCTGGGAATGTTCAAGGCCAGGTTGGACAGGGTTTGGAGGAATCTGGGATAATGGGAGATGTCCCTGCCCATGGCAGGGGGTGGAATAAAATGGGCTTTAAGCTCTCTTCACCTATGAAGGCTGCACACCACCCCTGAAGGTTCTTATCTGCTCTCCATGTCCTGTGCAGCTGCACAGCCCAGCCACCAAAAAAAAAAAAAAAATCAATGTTTAAGTGGAAGCGAATATGAAAATGATTGCTACTGTAAGGCAGGGAATAAAAGACAGAGGAGGAATATCTTTTCTAGTGATAACATGTGAATAAATCCCTGTGGCTTATTTTGATATTGGTGACATTTTTCATAAAGACGTTCTCCAAGGAGTCAAAGACATCTGTCAGCACAGAGTGAAGTGTGTACAAATGAAGCACAAATCCACCCTCCTGAGGAATGACAGAGGTGTTGATAATTTCAGTACCTGGGAGGGAGTAATTCTGATGCAAAACCTGGAGGAGTGAATCCCAGCTCGAGGGAGTTTTAGCTCAAAATGTGATCACAGTGACGCAACCATGGAACAGCATCACCCTGCGCAAGGAAAGCTGCGATCCTTGAAAATGCACCAGGAGAGTGGAAAAGAGAGGAGAATTCAGGATATGGCATCATGCCTGGTTTCTGCTGTGTTTCTAAAAATTTGTCTTGCAGGTCTCTTTTGGGAAAATAATAATTTAAAAAAGAATTTTTCTTTTTTTTTTTTAAATATGACAGAATTCAGTGAAGCTGCAGAGAGTACCTGGTTGCTGGTGTAGTGAAAAGTAAGGGAACCATAAGGAATCAATCAAAGGGAATGCCAAGGGACCAGGGCAGGGATTGTCCCTCTGTGCTGGGCACTGCTGAAGCACCTTGGGTGCTGTGTCCAGTTCTGGCCCCTCATGACAAGAAGGACATTGAGGGGCTGGAGCGTGTCCAGACAAGGGAACAAAGCTGGGGAAGGGTCTGGAGCACCAGGAGCAGTTGGAAGAGCAGAGGGGGCTCAACCTGGAGAAAAGGACATTCAGGGGGGCCCTTCTCACTCTCCACAACTCCCTGAAGGTGAAGGCAGGTGGGGATCAGGCTCTGCTCCCAGGGAATGAGGGAGAGGATGAGAGGAAACAGCCTCAAGTTGCATTCAGTTTGGGCATCAGGAGGAATTTCTTCATGGAAAAAGTTGTCAAGCATTGAAAGGATCTGCCCAGGGAGGTTTGGAGTCCTCCTTCCTGGAGGTGTCCAAGGAAGCCTGGACATGGCACTCAGTGTTCTGGGCTGGTGACAAGGTGAGGACCGGTCACAGATTTACCTTAATGACCTTAAAGGTCTTTTTCAATCTAAATAATTCAATTCTCTGATACTCAATCCTCTGATAATTAAATGTGTCTATGAACCTGTCTCTTCCTTTGGCACTTACTGCAGTGATTTCTAGCCTGTCTGTCCATCTATTTTTCTGAGGCAGAAATCTGAATGTAACCCAGAAAGAAAATCTCCAGGACAGTGACCTTGACTGCAACCATCAGCTGCAAAATATTTAAGGGCTGTTAAATGGGAAATATTAAACTGCCCTGGGGCAGTGTTGGAGGTGAACACTGCCCTCACATTAACCCAAGAGCAGTGCTGAGTCACACCTGCAGGACTGCAAAACTCAGATTATCTTTTACATCCTCCAGAAAATACTTGGGAATTTTGTTTCCTTTAGTGCAAATCCTAGCACAAATGTGCCAGGCAGTGAAATTCCCACTACAACCCTGGTGGTGTAGAAGGTTCCTTTTTCCTTCTCCATCAGAACTTGGGGCTCTGTGTGGCTGGGAATAGTTGCATCCTGCAGGGATGTGTCTCCCAGGGCAGAGCATCCTTTTGGGATAACTCAGGGGAGTGGGAAATGCTGGTGTTCAGTCCTCAAAACTAATCCTGTGCTTCCCAAAGTTGCGGGAGAGTCTCACTGGCTACAGGAGAAGGTCTTTCAGAGAGTCTTGGTTTCCCAGCTCATCCCCCTTGGACATGTTTGGTTTTCCAGGATTAACCACCATGCTGGGCTCACAGTGGGAATACAGACAGATTCTGGGCTTTTTTGAAGGAGAAGCATTCTTTCTTGATCTTGGCATTGAGATCTCCAGCCAAGGAATGGAAGCTGCTGGGGTAAATAGGGAGCAGACACCAGCAGGTCCCAATAGGCACCAACTCTATGGAAGAGAAGTGCAAGAGAGGGATCTCAGGACTGGAATTGTGGTTTTTCCTGGTTCACTTTGCTCTTTTCCATATTGTTATTCTCTCCTTTAAAATCAACCCCATCCTGGCACTCAACAGGCAATATCCCGTTAATTCACCATTTCATGAAGAATCTGCATCAAAAAGGGACATAGGAGAGCTTAAAAAGATCATTTAACCCCTATTCCACTTAACCATGGAACATGATCCAGCAAAAGGAGCCCCTGTGGACAAAAACCTATATGATATTTCCTCCAAAAAGCTTGGAATTACATGAATAGCATCGTTCACATGGGAGGCCACAGGGATTCAGACACATTTTTGCATTTCTAAAGGCAACTTTCTTAAAGGTCTCTCAAATGTAGGGAAGCCTGGGAAAAAGGGAAAAGGCAAATGTTTGTTATTCCAAGCTCCATCCAACCTGGCCTTGGATGTTTCCAGGGATGGAGCAGCCACAGCTTCTCTGGGCAACCTGTGCCAGGGCCTCACCATCCTCACAGCCAAGAATTGCTTCCCAATATCCAATCTAACCCTGCCCTCTGGCAGTGGGAATTCCTTTTGACACATTCCCTGTGTCCAAAATCCCTCTCCATCTCTCTTGGAGCCCCTTCAGGTAGTGAAAAGCCACAAAAAGGTCACCCCAGATCCTTAAATTAAATTCTGTTCCTACTTTTTTTGGCTGAACATGGAAATTGTGGGGTTTTAGGATGCGAGGATTGATTGTATGATCATCCCATAGAATCATAGAAGAGAATCTTGGAATTGTTATGGTTGGAAAAGACCTTCAAGATCATCAAGTCTGACCTTCAGCCATCACCACTGCCCTGTTTACCACTAACCCATGTCCTCAAGTGCCACATCCACAGGTTTTTGAACAATTCCAGGTTCCAGGTGATTCCAACCCTGCCCTGGATAGCCTGTTCCTATGATTTACAAACCTTTCAGTGAAAAAAAGAAAAAATCCCTAATATCCAATCTGAACCTTTCCTGGTGCAACTCGTGGCCATTTCCTCTTGTCCTGTCTCTTGTTCCCTGGGAGAAGAGACTGATCCCACCTCACCTCAACCCCATTCCAGGGAGCTGTGGAGTGTATTGAGATCTCCCCATGCCGGCTGTGATGCTCCCATTGTTTTTGAAGTTCTGTTCTGCCTCCATTGTGTTGCTCCCCAAGACCATGAAGGAATTCTGGAGTAACTGGTTGGATGAAAACCTTCTTATCACCCAAGGAAAATCCAGGAATTAGCTGAGCACTGTCTTGGACTATGAAGGAAGTTTTGCTTTCCTGCTTTTTGTTTTGTTTTTTTTTTTTTTAAATCCCCCATCAGGATCAGCTCTCCCCACCAGCTCCAGGCTGATGCAAGTTCCAAGCACGCTGGGATTTATCCTTTTTTTAAAGCTCCAGTTTTAGGAAGTGGAGAGGGGCGGCTTTTGCAATTCCTGAATCATCATGGAATTCAGTCCTGCCTACACACTTAAAAGCTTCTCCTGTTTTCCATCAGGGACCTGGCTCCCTTTTTCCAAAGAGTTTGCACAGTAATGCAATTGTTATTTTCTCAAGGTTCTCTGTACTTAGATGAACCTCAGACAGAGAGAGGAGAATGGTTAATTAGCCAGACTAATGAGACCTGAGATCCTCAGTTTCAGTGCAGGGTTAAGGAGGGCTCATTAAAGTAAAAACCTCGTGGAATGAGCCAGCTCCAACAAAAAGGAAGAAGAAGGAAGAGTGTTAACCCTTGGGGAGGATTTGATTTATATCCAATGTGGATGGAAGAAGGAAATAACACTGGGAATGGCTAATTCCATCCTGCAATGGATTTGCTGGGCTGCTGAGTGGGCAGATTTCCCATGGAAAATAAACCAGCACTCTTCAAATAGTGGCACTTTTCCCATGGGAAAGGAGGAAGAGGAGCAAGGTGCAGGAGGCTGGGTGAGAATCCATTGGGATTTCTTGGAGGGGTACAGATGCGAGCCCACATACATTAAATGCCAACAAAAAGGGGAAAAAAATTAGGGTTATCCTTTCCCTGTGAAATTCAGGGAGGCAAGGAGGTCATTCCTGGTCAGCTGGGAATAATTTCTCCAGTGTTCAACCAAATAAATGATGAGACACAACCCAGTCATGGAGGTTGTGCTTTTTCTCTCCTCTTTGCTGCCTTGGTCATTGCAACCTTTGGCACATTTGGGTGGTGATGTCCAGGTTCAGGTTAAATATTAGGAAACATTTCTTCAGTGAAAGAGTGGTTAAGCATGGAACAGGCTTCCCAGGGAATGGTGGAGTCACCATCCTTGGAAGTGTTTCAAAATTGAGTAGACTTGGCATTTCACCATATGGTTTAGTGGGAATGGTGACACTTGGTTGAAGGTTGGATTTATCCAACCTTAATAATGATATGATTCTGTGATTTATTGTCTTCATTTCTGTTGCTCTCCAGCTCTTTTGCTGACACGAAACCCCAGCTCAAAGGGAGCAGTTTTCATCTATTTTATATATTTATTTTTAAAAATCTACTCTACTGTGTACTAAAGTACCAAGGGAACAACAAATTGATTTAAACAAAGCCCAGGAATTCACTGAGAAAAATAAACAGACTGAACCTTTGCCTTGCACTTACGGTTGTTACATTGGTATTTTTTTTTCTTTTCTATTTGTTAATCCCTGTTTTGAAAAACAGAAGGGTTAAGAAAGGGTGTGTGGGGGGATAAAGCTGTCCAGAAGTTAATGAACTGTTTTGTTTTGCTACTCTTGCATCTTTTTTTCTCATCTGCTTACAAAAAGANAGAGGAGAATGGTTAATTAGCCAGACTAATGAGACCTGAGATCCTCAGTTTCAGTGCAGGGTTAAGGAGGGCTCATTAAAGTAAAAACCTCGTGGAATGAGCCAGCTCCAACAAAAAGGAAGAAGAAGGAAGAGTGTTAACCCTTGGGGAGGATTTGATTTATATCCAATGTGGATGGAAGAAGGAAATAACACTGGGAATGGCTAATTCCATCCTGCAATGGATTTGCTGGGCTGCTGAGTGGGCAGATTTCCCATGGAAAATAAACCAGCACTCTTCAAATAGTGGCACTTTTCCCATGGGAAAGGAGGAAGAGGAGCAAGGTGCAGGAGGCTGGGTGAGAATCCATTGGGATTTCTTGGAGGGGTACAGATGCGAGCCCACATACATTAAATGCCAACAAAAAGGGGAAAAAAATTAGGGTTATCCTTTCCCTGTGAAATTCAGGGAGGCAAGGAGGTCATTCCTGGTCAGCTGGGAATAATTTCTCCAGTGTTCAACCAAATAAATGATGAGACACAACCCAGTCATGGAGGTTGTGCTTTTTCTCTCCTCTTTGCTGCCTTGGTCATTGCAACCTTTGGCACATTTGGGTGGTGATGTCCAGGTTCAGGTTAAATATTAGGAAACATTTCTTCAGTGAAAGAGTGGTTAAGCATGGAACAGGCTTCCCAGGGAATGGTGGAGTCACCATCCTTGGAAGTGTTTCAAAATTGAGTAGACTTGGCATTTCACCATATGGTTTAGTGGGAATGGTGACACTTGGTTGAAGGTTGGATTTATCCAACCTTAATAATGATATGATTCTGTGATTTATTGTCTTCATTTCTGTTGCTCTCCAGCTCTTTTGCTGACACGAAACCCCAGCTCAAAGGGAGCAGTTTTCATCTATTTTATATATTTATTTTTAAAAATCTACTCTACTGTGTACTAAAGTACCAAGGGAACAACAAATTGATTTAAACAAAGCCCAGGAATTCACTGAGAAAAATAAACAGACTGAACCTTTGCCTTGCACTTACGGTTGTTACATTGGTATTTTTTTTTCTTTTCTATTTGTTAATCCCTGTTTTGAAAAACAGAAGGGTTAAGAAAGGGTGTGTGGGGGGATAAAGCTGTCCAGAAGTTAATGAACTGTTTTGTTTTGCTACTCTTGCATCTTTTTTTCTCATCTGCTTACAAAAAGAAAAAAAAAAAGAAAAGAGAGAAACACAAAGCACAAAGGGGAACTAACTGGTCTTTATACACTTTATCCTTTGGAAAATATTCCATAAGATGCATGCTAAGCCAAATTTTTAATTCTGCCCTCATTTACAGGGACACATCTCATTGACGTAAATCCCTGGTGGTGTAGAATCCTTTTTTCTGGGGGCCCTGGAAGATTGGATCCAGCTCTGGAAAGGTGGGTGGGAGCTGCTTGGATGAGCACAGCAACAAAGCCTGAGTGCTAAAGAGGATGCAAAAACATTTGAAGGAGGCAAAACTGTAGGAGGAAAATTGGCGAGTTCTAGAATTCCTGGGAAATTGGGGAGTTGTAGAATTCCTGGCACTGCGGCAGCCAGGGCTGGACACGGTGGTGAGTGGCCCTGCTTAGGTTAAATATGATGATAATAGCACAAATTATGCAACTTTTTTCTCCTTTTCTGCTGCCACTGGGTGAGATTTAGTAACGGGCAGCTCAGCTCTGTTAATTGCAGTGTTAATTAATAACACCCTCCATGTGTAGATCACCTCATTTCTCCAACTTAGTAGATGGAAAATATTGATCTGCGAGTTAAAACCAGCAGCTCTGCTCCACTCAGCTGACGGAATTTCCATGATGGATGGGACAAAAATGTTATTAATGAGGCTTTTTGAAAAGACAGCACATCTACAGGGCATAAACACACAGAGGAGCAACAATGATGAACCCAAAAGTGATTCCAGTGTGAGATGATGGAAACCACCAAGAATCTCACACCGAGGGATGGTCACATGCATGTGGAATGTTTAATGATTCCAAATGAGATGGAGAAGTTTTGTTACATTAGTGGGAAGGAAACTGAGGCAAGGAGCCAAATGGTTTATTTGGCACCTGAAATATCCGTTTGGAAGGGAAAATAATCGATGGATGTGACCATGGATAAAATACCTCTCAGTTTTCATGAGCTAGGGAAGGTGTTTGGAAATCTCACAGATTAGAAAAATTGAAATATAATGAAGAAATAGAGAGATTTTTTAATGTAAAAGTAGATCTACCGTGTCTCACTTTATTCATGGCCAACTCCTGTTGAGTAACAATTTTCTTTGGAAAAAAACCCACAATTATTGAGTGCCTTTTTTCAAGTTCTGAACTACAATTTAACTTCCAGTAAAATATTTAGATTTGAGTAAATTATTCTGCCCAGAGATCTTGTAGATTCCTCACCCATGGAAGTGTTCAAGGCCAGTTTGGACAAGGCTTGTGCTGGATCTCAGGAATCTGGAGTTTTTGAGCTTTCTGTGCTTCCAGGCAAAGACCCCCTGGAAAACACTGCACTGGACCTGAAACCTTGGAGAAGATTTGTAAATATAAATAATAAGTTAGAAATCACAAATGTGTAGTGGGTTAGATGTGTGTATTTTCACTGGGTGATGGGTTTTAAATTTGAGGTTTTTACAGTATAATGGTAGTTACGGGACAAGATGGAGAATTTTGGGTGGTGTCTTTCTTCTTGTCCATCTTCTTCTCTTCCTGCTTCTTCACGGAACTTAGGTAGTTACCTTTGGATTGGTCAGTCTAGAGTCACTCTAAGGGTCATGGGAATCTATTATTAGGTCAAAAGTATAAATAATATAGGTGTTAAACTTTCATTGGTCTGTTTAGCTTTAAAAGGTCTTGACGCAGGCTCAGCTGGGAGGCATTTTTCCTACTTCTAGGAAGGAGCTAGAAGTGTTGCTATGCTTTCTGTAAATTTTGATAAAATATAATAAACAACCATGTCCAAACACAAGATACTGGCTTGTTAGCCTTTCTAATAATCCTGGATCCAAACAAAACAAATGAGACTGACGACAAGCCACTAAATTGTGGTGCAAAAGCCCTGAAAAGCCTGGCACACTCTTACAGGCTTGGAGTAACCTGGGATAGTGGAAGGTGTTGGAAGGGGTTGGAAACGAGTGGTTTTTTGGGGTCCCTCCCAACCCACACCATTCCATGATTCTGTGATTCCCAAAGACAGAGGATCAACAAATGCCATAGACAAATTCAACTTTTTTATGCTTTGACCTTTTGCTTTTATTTTTAACAAGTTCTGTCTTGATTCAATTTCAGCGAAATGCTGTTTTTTGCATCTTTGTAAAACTAAAACTCCATAATATTCCCATTTTCTCTCATCCTTCCTGTTAAATAAGTACTGCAGAATGGGAACTGTTGGCTTCACAGGGAACAGAGTGGAAAAAGAGACAGGAATTGTCAAAAGGAGTACAGGTATGGGTAAACACCCACTATACCTTTCCTGATCGCTTCCAAAAATTCCCCTTAACTCAATGTTAAAGGATGATTTACCCACTTCACGTTTTATGGAAAATAAAGTGCAACCCAGTATTGGACAAATATAAACCCATTTCAGCCCAGTGTGAAGTGGTGCTGAGCTAGCATGCAAATGAGTCACTAAAAATCAACAGGAAATTACAGCCTGGAATATGAATCATCCATAGATCCCACAACCGTTTGCCAGGGATAAGTGAGAAATTTTGGAGAACACTGTGGTGGATCCAATGGAATGATGTCAGAAAAAAATAGAATTGGTGGAAAAGATAATCAGAGTAGTTAAGGACATAATTTTTTTTTGTTTTAATGCGCACAGCATGGAGAAAAAAAAAAGCATATTGCAACCTCCAGAAATGGCCTCTTGTCTGCTTTTCCCAGGAAAAATGGAAAAAAAGTAGAGATGAGCTAAATACTGCCTCCTGCCAGGCAAAAATCCATATATCCTGAGGAAGTGTCCATCTCTATACAGGCAATGAAGTTCTTGTTTCATAATTCCGGATTATCAATATCTCATGTCAAGACTGCTGCAGCACTACTTAAAACCCTGATTTGTAGATGAGATAGGACATCAGGAAATGTGCTGTATTTTCAGGGCAAGGAATAAAACAAGGTGAAAAATGAGCTGCTTTTTTTTTCCCCCCCTAAATCTTGTTACTTCGGGAGTAACAGCAAATTGAACAAACCCAAAAAATAAATTGCAGGTGATTGGGGGGAAATTATTCATTTTTCCTCCTATTTGTTTTCAAGGGGAAAAGAAAAACAGTTATTTTTCTGTCTAAAAAAGTGTTATTTTGATGGGAAAAAGTTTAGGAGAAATTAAATATTAATAAATACAGCCTTAATATATTTATCTTCAAAGGTGGGGAGATTCTACTTTATCTTGACAGAAGAGTTGAAGGGATATCAGTTCTTCAGGAGACTTAAATACACATCAGATCTTGTGTCCAGTTCTGAGCCCCACATTCCTGAGAAATACATTGAAGGGCTGGAATGGGAAGGGAATGGAGCTGGGGAAGAGTCTGGAGCATCAGGAGCAGCTGAAGGAGCTGGGAAAGGGGCTTAGCCTGGAGAAAAGAAGGCTCAGAGGAGACCAAAACTCCCTGACAGGAGGGTGGAGCAGGATGGGTGTCAGGCTCTGAGAGGACAAGAGGAAATGGCCTCAAGTTGTGTCAAAGAATTGGGTATTTGTAAATGCGGTAACTGCACCACTTAATTAGTGTCTTGTCTTCATTTTCTTCTGCCTTCACTCAGAGTCAGGATTAAAAACACAAAGGAGATGAATTTCTCATGTTTGGACTTGGTTGTTTATTAAATTTTATCTAAAGCACAGAGTTCTGCAACACTTCTAGCTACCAGCTAAAAGTGAGAAAAATTGAGATGAATTTAGCTAGTTACAAGGTCTTTTAAAGCTAAACAGTCCAATAAAGAACTAACACCTATATTATTTATACTTTTAACCCAATAACCAATCTCCTGTGACCCGCAGTGCAGCACTAACTGTCCAACCAAAAACTGCTACCTGAAATCATGAAGAAGGAAGAAGAGAGAAAAAGACAAGACCCAAAACCCTCCATCCTGTCCCATATCTATCTCTATATTCTAAAAATCCCAAATATAAAACCCTTCACCATGTGAAATCACACACTTCTATTCTAATCACACATCCTCGACTTTAACTCCATCACTCAAATTTGGAAGCCTTCTCCAAGACCTCAGGTCAAAAGCAGTGTTCTCCAGGGGGTCAGTGTCAGAAAGCACAGAAAGTTCAAAACTCCCAGGCTTCAGGGTTCCAACAGGTATTAGGAAAGATTTCATCATGGAAAGGGTTGCAAAGCTTTGGAACAGGCTGGAATCACCACCCCTGGAAGTGTTCAAAAACCACGTGGATGTGGCATTTGAGGATGTGGTTTAACTGTGAGCATGGTGGTGGTGCTCGGTTGAAGGTTGGGTTTGCTCTTAGGGGTTTTTTTTTCAAAATGTAACCATTCTGTGATTTTCTGATTTTCTCATTCCCAGCCAATTGTTTCTGCTCCTGGTGTGGGTAATAACTGCACAAAGCCTCAAGAGCAAAGAGCTGGCATGCAGTGGTTTGGTTTGTGTCCAAGGTAATGGAGCCAGATGTGGGAAAATTAACTCAGGTGTAGTGAGAAGGATTTTAATTTCGTGGTGGCATGGCTGGCTGGTGGAGCAGTGCAGGAACACCGAGTCTTTCAGAGCTGCTTTAGGTATTTTCACACTTGATTTTCACCCTGGTGACCTTGCTATGCCTGACAACCCAACTCAACCAAGCAAACCACTGGAAAAAGCAGCAACAGGCGGCACATTAGGATTCAAAATGGTTATCAAATCATCTGTAACAACCAAGCAAATAAATTTCCAAATGAACAGGATCGGATAAGGAGTTCATATTTATATTGCAGCAGTGTTCCAGCTAAGAAGAAATAAAGATCATCAATGGTTTACCAATAATAGCTGTGAGTACAGAAAGAGATAACATTCATGGCATGACTTCAGGGCTTTGGAATAACATATCCTGGCACAATTAGTAATTTTAGAACTCCAGCATGGGTTTGTTGTTACTTTTCAATATCCCAGAGTGTTATTTCCTCCCTTCAGATTGCCAGTGTCCCAAAGGAAGACTGCTAACCAAAATCACCACTTTTATCTTAATTAAGGCATGCCATGAAAATTAAAATTATCTATTTAAATGGGTAAAAAGGAAGCAAAGCTATTGGGAAAGCTTTTAAGATTTTTGTTCTACATCAGAATAGAGCTCAATGAAGATATTAAGGAAATGGATCAGTGGAGCAAGTCACAGGGATGATATGAGCCAAAAATGAGTCTAAAATCTTATTTTAGTGAATGTATTCATGATGAAGCCAATGGAGAGAGCAGGATTTGAGGTCCTGAATTTTATAGTTTTATAGATCCATCAATAGAGGAGATTGAGCACGTCTGGTGAGGAACAGCTGAGGGAGCTGGGAAAGGGGCTCAGCCTGGAAAAAAAGGAGGCTCAGGGGGGACCTTCTGACTCTCCACAATTCCCTGACAGGAGGGTGGAGCCAGGTGGGGTTTGGGCTCTGCTCCCAGGGAACAAGGGACAGGAGGAGAGGAAATGGAGTTGCACCAGGGAAAGCTCAGGTTGGGTATTAGGATAAAAATCTTCACTGGAAGAGTGGTTAAGCGTTGGAACAGGATTCCCAGGGAAGCAGCGGAGCCACCATCCTTGGAAGTGTTCCAAAGGAGCAGATGTGGCACTTGGTGATGCGGTTTAGTGGGAATGGTGATAGTCAGTCAAAGGTTGGACTTGATGGTCTTGGAGATCTGCTCCAAACTTCAGGATTCCATAATTCCCTAAATGCCACTGAGGCCACCCAGCAGTGACAGGAGTGGGAGTTTACATTCCTCATATCAATGCATCTGTACCTTAACCTCCAGATGATTTCACCCTCAAGCCTCAACTAAAAGATTAAAGTGGGTATTAACCACTTCCTTATCTGACTCACACTTTCAAATCCATGTACCGCAACTTCTAACCTACAAATGGAACAAACTGATACATCACACAGCTGAATATTCTGCATTTGTACTTTTTTTCCCTACTTTTACCCTCTTTTCAGACACATTGTTTCAATTCCAGTGTTCCCCCAGGGATGCACAGCCTCTCAGTGGGCCTGGGATGCTGCCAGCAATAATTTAAAAATTACAATAATTTAAAAATTATTACTATTATTGTAATTTTCTCTTGAGATATGACCTGCCTACACTGGCTGTGTCTGTCAGGCTTTTTCATGTTGGAGTGTTATTTTCCACAGGGTGGAATTATTAAACAAAACACAGGTTTTCCTTGGAAAATGAGAGTATCAGTTTAATTGAATGCTGTGGCAGGAGCAGATTAAAGGGTCAAGAGCCTTTAGAACAGAAATTGTCTGTTCCTAACAGAGATTTTAGAAGAGACCAAGTGAACTATACCAGAAAATTGCCTGTTTTTTTTTTTTCAACTGTGAAAAAGATCTACGGAATGATCCGATAGGAATCTGGAGTGATACAAACCTCCAAAATTTCCTCCGGTTTGGAAATCACTTTTTATCTGTTTCCACTGGCAAAGGGAATGTTAAATTTATGGGGAAGTGCTGAGCTCCCCAGCCCAGGGAATGGCACCCTCTGCTCAGGCAGGGGTTAATGAGTGCAGGGCTTTGTGCACAACTTCCCACTGGTTTTCCTGATTTTCCTGTGAGCAGGAACGTGGAGTTAAGCCACTTACTGCCGTGTCTGATAGTGTCAGTCAGGGAAGATAAGTGGTGTGGAACGTGATAAGGTTGTGGGAGTGGGGGACCTGAGTGTAATAACAAGTGGGGTTGGCTGGGATGCTCCCTTCCAGTGGGATACAGGGAATATCCAGGGAGCTGCACCGCAGGAAGCTGTCCTTGCCCTTCAAATGTTGCTTCATAAGTACACATATTAATGCTTTAGTGTCCTCTCATTTAATACCAAACAATTTAAAAATTGCTGTCTAATTTCTGCTTAGGATGCAGCAACAGGGAGTTCAGACAGAGCAACATTTTGTTAATTCAGTGACACATAATTTTTGGAATTGATGAAGTTTGGAGAGTGGTCTGTGATATTGATATTGAGTGTCCTGTAAATACAGAATGCATTCAGCTTCCAGCTTTTTCAGGGTCATGGGATCACAGAATGGTTTGGGTTGGGAGGGACCATCAAAATCATCCAGTTCCAACCAATTCAGATTGGACCAGTTTGCTCAGGACCCCAAACTGGAGGATTTTGGGAATTTTTATGGCACCTTCCAGTGCCTAGAGGGGGCCTGAAGGCTGGAGAAGACTTTGGATAAGAACATGTAGTAATAGGACAAGGAGAAATGTCTTCAAAGTGACAGCAGGTTTAGAATGGATATTGGGAAGAAATCCTAATGATAAGGCACTGGAACAAATTTCCCAGAGAAGCTGTGGCTGCCCCATCCCTGGAAGTCTCCAAGGCCATGTTGGATGAGTCTTGGAGCAACCTGGGATAGTGGAATGTGTCCCTGGCCACGGCAGTGGGGTAGAACTGGATGATCTTTAAGATCCCTCAAACTCAAACCATTATATGACCCATTTAAAAAAAATAAAATGCAAAAATCAAAATCTTGATGTTCGCTAAAATCAACCCCTGGGGTCCTTACAAGTGACACCTGCTGCTCAGCTGGATAGGAAAGAAGCTGAAAAAGCTCCTGGATTTTGATGGATCTCTGCTGATCAGCTCCATAGATTGCTCCTGATTCAGGATCTGGGATCTCAGGGAACAAAAAGCAGCTCCAGTCTGACAAAATGCAGTCTCCCAGCACCAATGCCTGACTCTTTCATTCCAGGTATGTTTTAGCATTCCAACTGCCTGGTCACATAAGCTTCAGAGAAGTTACAGCTACTTGGGATTCCAAAGAAATACTCCCAGACTTAATAAAACTGTCTTGAGGACTAATGAATTATTTAAAGACTGCATAAAGAAAATGTAACCTATGCATTTAAAGTAGGAAAATCCACTTTAAAGTCATCATTCTTCTGTCTTTATCAATCTTACAAGGTTTTTTCTTCATATATTGGTATTTTGTTTGTCTAGGCTGGATGAATTCCGAATGGGAAGTATTGTCATTTAATTTAGACCAATACTTGGCTCTGCATAAATTTATATTGATAATAAATATAAAGTCTTTTGTTTTATGTATGTATTTGCCCTATTAAACAATAAAAAGTGCTTCACACAAAATTGGAAGGAATGACACAGAGGAATCACACAGGTATAACTTCCTTGGGGGTGTGGATGTTTTTATCCTGGAGCTCACCTTGACCATGAGGATCTAAAATCTTTTTCTTTTTGCATAATAATGGGCTTGAATTTCAAGTGGTGAGAGAGAGAAGTGTCTGGAGAGAAAACCAAGTAGCTCAATAGCACCTTGAGAGGTCAGAAAACTCCAGTGAGCTGAATGTGGAGGACTGAATAGGGAAGAGGAAAAAAAACAAGAGGTAAGGAAAAACCTCTGAATAATGTGATAGGCATGAAAACTGTGGAAAATCTCATGCTTTCAGGTGCTGAGCCTGCTCAAAGAAATGAGGAGAAAGTGCTGGAAAGGAAAAAGAGAAAATTCCGTATTGGGGTCTGAGATGAAATCAGCAGAGGCCAAAGCGCACAAGCAGTGATGGCATCCCTTCAGCTGGTGCTTCTGAAACTTTTAATATTTGCAAAACCTCTGAGGATTAAATGACCTCCCTCAGGAAGTAGCTAAAGAAAGTGGCAGTGTCCCTGCAGCTGGAGATGTTTGGCATTCTTACATGCCCTATGGATCATGGAATCACAGAATCATTAACGCTGGAAAAGACCTCCAAGATCAAGTCCAACTTTTGACCAAACTCCTCCATCCCCACTAAAGCACATCATGAAGAGCCACATGAACTCGTTCCTTGAACAATCCCAAGGCTGGTGGCTCCCCCACTTCCCTGAGGAATCTGGGCACTGGGGATAGAAAAAGAGGGGATAAAAGTGAGGCAGGTAAAGTAGGAAGCTGAGAAAGAAGATATTTTCTGTGTTATGCACAATTTTCAGCTGTCACTCCTTCCTGAAGCAGGATTGATTTGGTTTATCCAAAGTTTTGGTTCCTGTGATGGAAACTGCCCTGTCCCACTCCAACAGGAGCAATCCACTGGGAAAGTTTTGCTTGGGAAATCCCCTTGAGGAGGTAAAAACATGACACCTATGAGGAATAGCAGATATTGCATTTCTTCAGCAGGTAAGGTTTGTTTTTCCAAGTTTTCCGGTGCTGGATTGGAAACAAGCAGCACAGTTAGCAAAGAGCTCTCCCATTCAAATCCTCTGTGTTTAAAACCTCGAGGAATTATTCCCACAACATCCCTGGAATAGCTCCACCTTTGCTGAGCAGAGAATCACTGTATGAGGACACAGCTCCTTCAGGAGATGTCCTGCTCACTAGAGAGAAATAAATCCCAGCTGGACAATCCGGGATGTTTGGGAATGGATCATGAGCCTGGCTGTCATTTTAAATCCAGCCAGCTGATGGCTGTGTCGGGCAGGGAATGAGCTCCCAAAAGCAGTGGAAGCTGCAGTTTCATCCCTGTGGGGTGTCTGAACTTCCAAAAACTCAAGATTCAAGCTCCAAAGAGAACCCAGAGCCTCTGGCTTCGAGAAGATGAAATTCGGGGGGAAAGGAAAAAGGGGAAAGGTGAAGAGGGGACTGACAGGGGAATTTGGAGGAAGGAAGAGAGGGGACAGAGGAAGCATCTGTTTTGGAAAGAGCAGCTGGGATTAGTCCTAAAAGGAGAGCTGCTGGTAAAGCCTGGGATTATTCTGGGAAGAAAAGGAATTGCTTAAACTTCTCCCTAAAGATGTACAGAACCTTCTAGTGGCAGATTCCCTGCCTGTGGAAGGGGAGCTGGAACTGGATGTTCTTTAGGCTCCCTTCCAACCCAAACCATTCCATAATTCCCTGATAACTCTCTGATATAAACCATCAGCCCCCCTGCTTCCCACAGCTGTTCCTGCTCTGCTCAGAAAAACTTTTTATTTTGGTTTTTTTTTTTATCCTGTCAGAACTCACCCGAAGGTGTCAGTTTTACTGAAATGTGTTCAGAACCACTCCTCCTCCTCCCTGCAAGACAGGATTTTGATAATACTGTCAACAACTTTTTTTGAGCTGGTGCAACTGGATTTTGGGATCACTTTTTTTTTTCTCTCCTCCAAGAAAAATTAGGCATTATTTTTGTTACTTTTAAGAGCTAAAATGCAGAAAGAAATAATTTCTACTCAGCCATTTTTTTTCTGTTGGTTTAATTTTTAACTTTGGATTTTATTTTTTGAAATATTTCTTCTAGTTCTTTATGTCCAACCTGTATTCTCTTAATCTTGGAAGGGAAATCACCTTCAAACTGCAACATTTCACACAGTCTGGAAAGTCCTTGATAAATTCAAATGCAATTTAGTGTTAAGGACCTCTAATCATGGGTACTGGATTTTTCCTCTGTGAATTCCAGGAGTAATTCTCTCAACTTGCATGGATAGCAGAGTTGTCTTTCCCTGCACCACCTCTTCCTACAGAGAGAACTATTTATAATTTATTCCCCATCCCTGGAAGTGTCCAAGGACAGGTTGGATGGGGCTTGGAGCTACCTGGGGTAGGGAAAGTGTCCCTGCCCATGGCAGGGGTTTGGAGCTGGATGATCTTCAAGGTCCCTTCCCACCCAAACCATTCCATGATTTCCTGATAAATGCAAAAATAAGGACTTGGGTGTGTTTGGCCCAGCTGTTGCTGCCTTTTAAGAGCTGAATGTAAATTTTTTTACAGCATTTACATCAGACAGCGTTCCCTCAAAACCCTCTGGTATCTTTATTTGATGTATTTATTTGAGATAATTTCCTGAGGCAAGGCCCTGTTGACCAAACTGCTCACCCCCAGCAGGGAGCCAAGAATTTGCTCTATTACCAGCTCATTCCCCCCCTTCTCCCCAATCCCAGAAAACAAATGAAATCATCAGGGATTTCAGTCTGGAAATGTCTCCTCCAGATAATAATACAGATTTCTCTGTGAGTGTTTTATCAGTTCTTCCAGCACACTCCATCACCACAGGAATACACAGCTTGTGTCTATCTTTATAGATATCACTATATATCAACTTCTTCTTGAATATTTATTCATAAACATTATTGAACATACATGCAGATTTATATAAGGATCCTTAAATCAATTTTTCTTTTGATGGCAATTTCAATTTGGCAATAAAAAGTCAATGTGATGGATGTGGCTCTCTTTTCCATGCAAAAGCTCAATATAGATCTTTCAGTATCAATAATTCCAGCTATAAAATACATATCTATAAAACACTCAGTGCTTAAGACTGGATTAAATTAGTGAGATTAATTCTGATACCTATGAAAAGAAGTTAAAAGGAGTTAACTGTAAATTTGGCTCCTTTTTTTCCTTCCTTGCCCTGGCAAAGAGAGACACATTTCATTTCCCACTGATCCAGCAGCCAGCAGTAATTGGTCTGCAATTTATTGTGAGCGGAATAAGAAAGGCAGGAGAAAGGAACTGCAGAGGAGAACTGCTCCTGGCTTGCCAAGAAACCTTCCAGGCAGCCTCACACAGCTGGAATTATTTCCTTTCACCACCTCCAAGCACTTGGAGGATATGGGAATAAAAGAATCCCCTCCCAAAGCCCTGCAGTGGGTCCCTACACTCAGAGCCCTGTAGGGCTGGAGAGATGGTGTCAAAGGCGTCCAGAGAAAAGCAAGGAACTGGGAAAGGGTCTGGAGGAAAAACTGGTGGAGCTGGGGGGCTCAGCTGGAGAAAATGAGGCTCAGGTGCCTTCTCAATCTCTACAACTCGCTGACAGGAGGCTGTGGTGAGGTGGCCATTGGTCTCTTCTCTCAGGACAAAAGCAACAGGACAAGAGGAGACCACCTCAAGTTGTGCCAGGGAAAGTTCAGGCTGGATATTAGGGAGAATTTCTTCACTGAAAGGGTTTTCAATCCCTGGAACAGACTGTCCAGGACCGTGGTGGAGTCACCATCCCTGAAGGGACTTGAAGGATGTGCAGGTGTGTGACTTGGGGACATTGTTTAGTGATGGCCTTGGCAGTGCTGGGTAAACTTGATGACCCTAGAGGTTTTTTCCAACCGGAATGATTCCGGGATTCCCTGGAATTTGCTTTACACAGCCTTTCAGTGCCTCTACCTTTGTGTTTCACAAACAACTCAATCAGCCAAGCCCGAGATGTGACAGGACACGGTGACACCAATGGGAAGAGACCTACCTGAACTTGGTGAAAATTGGGCAAGAACCAAAACCTGACTTATTCTACAATTTCCAAGTAGAACAGAAAAGGGAAATTTAGGGAGTTGTAGCCTCTACAGCCACATATCCTGATGCCATCATCACCAGAGGACTGGGCAGGGATCTCACTGGAGAAGGCAAGAGGGTGTCTGTCCTCCCAGGACCTCAGAATCCACCTGCAAAGGGCACTGAGACACCATGGCTTGGCTCCAAGGCAGGCCCAGGAAGAAAACTGGTGGATTTGGGAAACTGGAGTGGGGGAAAAAGACACCAACAGGAGTATTTGGGAGGAGGAACAGTCTCCCAGGTGGAGAAGGGATGAAAAGAGCACCTGCAGCACCACTGTCCACATCTCTTTCTCTGAGCAGTAGAAATCCACAGTGCCCAGGGCAAGCCTGTTCCACATTCCTGGAAAGTTAACATCTGAAAAATCTGAATAATTGACACTGTTTAATCAACAATGATTTTGGTTTCTGCTCAGGACAGGTGAGGGTAACTCCACAGGATGATCCCAGCATAGGAAGGCAGAGGGATTTTCACTGCATAAAGAGGGAATCGAATTCAATCTCCAGGTTGTTGAAAGCAAGCTGACAACAGAAGCTGAAAGCAGCTGAATCCAATAATTTTATATCCTGGAAACCTGTCCCATGCTCTTCATGAGTCCTGATCCACACCTGTGTTCAGATTCCCATGTCAATTCTGCCACCCCATAAACCTTCAGCCTCTGGTATCATATTACACCAAATCCCTGGATGGGATCTCCCTGAGATTCAGCAGCTGCTGCCTCGTGCTGAGCCCCGGGTTTCTTTTCATGGCTCATTACAATAAGTTAGATTAGAACTATGGCTAGTTGCCATTGCTGTAATAATTTACAGGAGATATTGTTTCTGTTTGTACATCATGGAGTTGGCATAATGACATGTTGTCTTTCCTAATTATATCAGCCAAATAATTCCCACTAAGTACTGGCATAGTGTTTTAATTAATATTATTACCCGCAGATCTGTCACAAAGCTCAAAACTCTGGAGCTGGAAAATGACTTCTTTTGTTTCTTTTGTACCTTGAGAAAAGTTGAGTGGAAACCTGGAGGTCTTGGATCTTTTCTCTAAGCAAGAGAGGTGGGTTTGATTGCTACCTTTGCCAAGGGCATAACCATGGGCAAATGAGGCAGAATTTCAGTCTCTGTGGAAAGGGGAGAGGATATTTAAATTTATTTATTTTTTCCTCAGCAGATGGGACTTCAAAGAATTCCTGACTTAGAAAGTGAGGCTTTAGAGAATAGGAATTAGCCAGCAAATGGGCTTGTGCTTCAGGCCTAGGCTCATGTCCATTTAGGTGTTCAAATTAACAGTTAGCAGTTAGTGATTGGATAAATTAGGATTCAGTTACCCAGGCTGTTTGCAGGTGAAGGGAAGCAGGAAAGCATCTCTGGAGGTGACCTTGATCATTAGTTTGCTGTTCTTCTTTATTTAAATAGGCTTTAAAGTTATTGTATGACACAGTTAGGTGGCTAAAACAAGGTGAGATGAGGTGGAGATCTCAGGAGGTTGTGGTCAATGGTCCAGGACCCATCTCATGTGCACTTCTATTCCCAGGTATGCTCAGGTGGGATTTTTGTCCCTGTGCTGGGAACTCCACTGATGCCTAGACCAACCTTCTACACAGAAATTGTGTAACTGAACCATCAGCCATGGGTGAGCAACCTGGTCTGCTGGAAGGTGTCCCTGGCCATGGCAGGGGGTTGGGATGAGGTGATCTTGAAGGTCTCTTCCAACCCAAACCATTCTGTGATTCTAGGATTTGGTGATTGACAGGATCATGGGATGGGTCAGGCGGGAAGGGACCACAGTGGGGTCATCTGGTGCCACCTCCCTGTTCCAGCAGGGTCATCCCAGAGCACAGGCACAGGATTGTGTCCTGAGGATTCTGGAATATCTCCAGGGAGGGACACTCCACTTCCTTCTGGTCTCTGTTCAGAGCTTGGTCACTGCCCAGGGAAGAAGTTCTGCCTCATGTCCAGGTGGAAATTCCTGGGATCAGTTCCTGCCTGTTCCTCCTGTGCCATTGTTGGGACCCTGGGGCAGAGCCCGGCCTGTGCTTGGAGCCCTCCCTGCAGACAGGGACAGACAGGGATCGGGTCCCCTCTCAGTTTTCTCTTCTCGAGCCCCAGCTCCCTCAGCCTTTCCTTCTCAGAGATGCTCTAGTCCCTTCACCATCCTCATAACCCTTCTCTGGATCTGCTCCAGGAGCTCCACGTCCCTTTTGCCCTGAGGAGCCCAGCACTGGACACAACACTCCAAAATCTACATTTATTTCTCTTTGACTTATTGGTGTTAAGTTCAGAAGTGACAAAACTGGCCTCAGACCAGAAGGGAACATCCTGAGTGCTGAGGCTGCTGTCACTCTCAGTGTGGAAATGCATTCCCTGAGTGATGAGAACAGCCAGCTACAGGAGCTTGGTTTTTCACAGCTTCACAAACATCTGCTCCATAAAAAGCTGCCGATGGTTTTGTCAGGGTGTGAGCACTGCAAGATGTGCAGGGGACAGCTTGAGTTCAGGAATTTGTACTTTGGGGATGAAGCACCCCATGGTTCATTAAGGGGGGGTTTTAGAGCCAGCTGCATCTCTCTGAGCTTCTCTGGGAAAAGGTCTGTGTTGAAAGTGCTTTGTCACCTCTAAAACGGGGACATGGATACACTGAGAGCGGGAGGTAGAGCTAGAAAAAGGATGAGACAAGGGAGATGGTGGGTCAGGCTGCCCTGATCCCACTTCTGACACCAAAATAATGTTATGATAACTGAAATAATGTCAGGGTCTGATTATTAGAAGATGCCTCTGCCTGAATTAAGGTGCAAATGAGACCATAAAAATCAGAAGTATGGGTTCTGTTTAACAGCAAGTGTGAGGTAAAGGGTGGGAGAGGAAGACAAAGAGAGGCAGACTAAACAAAAAGAGTCATCCCCACACGGGTCCCTGTGGTGTCCCACCAGCCCTTCTTCTTCTGGTCTTCTCAGTGTGGACATCCCCAAATGTTCTTCTGGAGGTACCACTTTCATACAGCCCAAGTCCTGGGTGTCCAGAGGCATCTGTTCCATTCCCTCAGCTTGGGGTGGCCTGAGTGCAGGCAGTTGCTTCCTTTCTCCCACAGTTTGCTGGGAATTTTTTGTCTGGATCAGTTACCCAGATCTGCCTCACCAGGCCTGGAATCTTCCCATTGTTGCATCTGCACTGTGGAATTTCATCCGGTGGGCAAATTCCAAACCCTCACCTTGTTTAGGTCTGGTATTAACACCCTCCCCTTCGACCTCTGGGCCTACCTTAAGTTCCTCTTATGGTGCCTTTCCTTGTGGGAATTTCCTTCTTTGGCAGTGTTTTGGGATGAGTTAACGGAATTCTTTAAGTCCTGTCAAAGGCAACAATGGGAAGAAATTTGGGAGGATGCAGTGGCTTCATGCCTTTGTTGACCCAGCTATTGCCTTGGGGATCACCCCTGGGTTCTACACAGACCACATTAAAATAGATCTCCTGCCACACAGAACTTGTCCTCTCTGAGAATAGAAATCATATTCCGTGACTATTTTTTCCCATCTATCAGAACAGGACAGACAATGGATTTTCTGTTTGTCTAGAATTCTTTTTTCAGTTCATTTTGAAGCTGCCTGGAAGAAAACCAGGTAGTGCTAAGGTATAACACAATCTTTTGAGGCCAAAAGCTTCGGTCAAATCAAAACATTTCATTTAACCAAAGCAGAAATGGGGTTCTTTGATTTTTAATTTCACTCTTTATGATTTAACAGAATATACAGTCAGTGGGAGGGAAAAACTAAGAACAAAAGTAATTTGGAAATGAAGAATGAAAATGTTATGTGCTGGAAAGGTCAGAGAGGCAGTTTCAGCTTGATTGGAACATTTTGCTCAGGGTTCTTTTTTCAGTTTCCCAAGAGATACTTAATCAAAATCCATAGAATGTTCCTTCACCAATGAATCAGCAGGGCAGTTCTAACCCATCTATCTAACATGATCCACTTTCACACATTGACACCTGTGCCACAATTGTGTCACAGGAGGGGACAATGACTCTGTTCTGACTGAGGGACAGAGCCAAAGTGCTTTTAGAGAGGGCACTGCTAAGCCAGGCTGATAAAACAGCTGATTCAGCCAATTAACACTCATCAGAGTGTCTAGGTGAGGTTTTATCCTGATCCAGAAGACTCTTAACGTTTTCCACATCTGCTCTTCCAAAGGCTGTGTAATAAGAAGCCCAGGAACATTTCCCAGGCTGGTACCAGTCCAGAAGGAAGCAACAATGGAGAACTTTCACAGAATCATTAATGTTGGAAAAGACCTCCAAAATCATCAAGTCCAACCCTCGACCAAATCCCACCATGCTCATCACCAAGTGCCACATCCATTCATTTTTCAACACTTCCAGGGACTGTGATTCCATCATTTCCCTGGACAGCCTGTTCCAATGCTTGACCATCCTTTCAGTAAATAAATTTTTCCTAAAATCCAATCTGAACTTCCCCTGGTGCAGCTTGCGACCATCTTGCACCATTTCTTTGTGTGCAAGGTCTTTGATTGAGATGGGTGACTTCCCATAAAATTAGGTTAATGCACAGAGTGTGATTTGATAACAAAAACTGCAGTGGAATGAAGTTCCTGAGACTGGTGTGTGCCCAGGGAGATGTACAGAGCTCTTGGAAGCCCATCCAAGAGAGGAGGGGTCTGCACTTGCTGTGGTTTCCAGCTGCAGCCAGATATTCAAAAAGCTGGACAAAAAGTGAGTGGAGAAAATTGATTTTTAACTCAATTCCTTGCATCTCCATGTGGTTGTTGGGCATGAACATGGCCAGAAAATAACAGAATCATGGATAGATTTGGGCTGGGAAGGACATAAAAGATGATCTAACTCCATCCACCCTGCCTTGGGACACCTTCCACTATCCCAGGGTGCTCCAAGTCCCATCAAACCTGGCCTTGGACACTTCCAGGGATGGGGCAGCCACAGCTTCTCTGGGCACCCTGTGCCAGGACCTCACCACCCTCAGGGAATTCCCAGGGAAGAATTTCTTCCCATTATCCCATCTAAATCTACTTTCTTTCAGTTTGAATCCACTTCCCCTTGTCCTGTTTCTCCAGGTCCTTGTAAATAATCTCTCTCCATCTTTCTTGTTGCCTCCTGCAGGTAATGGAAGGCAGGAATTAGAACATCCCAAAGGTTCTCTTTTCTAGGCTGAACATCCCCATCACTCCCAATTTTTCCTCACAGGAAAGGTGCTCCATCCCTCTAATCTTAGTAGGTGACACTGTGCCACTGCTGAGCCTCTCAGGACACAAATTCCCTCAACAACCTGCAAAGAGCTTGATGCCAATAGAAATAAGAAAGTGAAAATATAATTTCTTCCTCACTCTTTTTAACACCCAGAATCTCTGTCACAATTTTTCTATGGGCCTGGGGGGCAGCTTTAACTCATAGAGAACTCTTACAGCTCATCAAAAACATTCTGGGCTATCACGGGCAGTTGAAAATAAAACTTATAAATTTATGAGTCTTGCATATTGTTAGCAAAATAACAGCTTTCATTTTGCTTTCATATCCCATAATTCAGGTTCTTTATAGAATAAGATGAATCTCATTAAATTTCAAACTAAGAGCTGACAAAAGCCCAGCTTGGCTGAGGTTCCACTCTGTACAAAAGCTGGGAATGCACCATAGAGGTGAACAGCAGGCCTTGACTTCAGAAAAAGAATGGAAAATTGAAGGTTGTTGGTTTTAGGGGTCACAGATTTCAGCTGAACTGAACAAAGTCTAGTTTCACCCGTTTGTGATGCTTTTTAATGACTGCTACAACAGACACAGATTCAGATCTGGATTTTATTCCTAAACTTGTTGGAGATACTCTGTACAAAGCACTTCCCCCTAGCACAGCCATTAACTGGAAGTGACAACCCTGATTTTAATAAGCCCTCTAAAAGCTGCTGTCAGGCAGCCTGGCACTGGGATCCTCCCTGCTGGAATAACTGCCCAGAAAAATAACAGCACCAGGCTCATTTGCCTAAAACAGGCTGAAGGCTTTTATCCCGGTGCCTGAGCCAGGAAATCAATCAGGAACTGATTTCTATCAGGCTGCACTGAACAGGGGAGTTTATGGATCTGCCACCGGTGTGAGAAAATCCCTGGGATGAAGCTGTTCACAGCTCTTACAACCATGGAATTATTTATGTTGGAAAGGATCTTTAGGGTCATTAGGCCCCACTGTTAGCCCAGCATTCCTAAGTCCAGCACTAAACCGTGTCCCTAAGTGCCAAGTTCTTAAACACCTCCAGAGGTTGTGACTCCACCACTGCCCTGGGGACTCTGTGCCAGGACTTAAAAGCCATTTTAGGTCAAGAAATATTTCCTAATATTTGACCTAAACTTCCCCTGGTGCAACTTGAGGCTGTTTCCTCTTGTCCAAATGCTTGTTACTTGGGAAAAGAGCCTGACCCCCCCCCGGCTGTCCCCTCAGGCAGCGGTGCAGAGCCAGAAGGTTCCCCCTGAGCCTCCTTTTCTCCAGGCTGAGCCCCTTTCCCAGCTCCCTCAGCCACTCCTGGTGCTCCAGACCCTTCCCCAGCTCCATTCCCTTCTCTGGACATGCTCCAGCCCCTCAATCAGTCTTTCTTTTCCTAAGAAAACCAAAACTGATCCCAGGATTTGAGCTGTGGCCTCACCAGTGTCAGTACAGGGGGCCAATCCTTGCCCTGGTCCTGCTGGCCACAATTTTGCTGTCACAGGCCAGGATGCCATTGGTGTTTTGGATTCCTCCTTCATGTCCCTGCCAGAGCCAATGGATTGGAATCACAGCAGAAGGGTCTGAAATTTTCAAATCTCGTTCACTCCAGGCTGGAAAAGGCATCTGACTTCCTCGATATGATCCGGATCAGTTTGGAAATGGACTTTGGAAAAGGGTGGAGAGACAATGAAGTGGGTGGGATGTACAAGGGAGAAGGAGGAGGAGGAGAACAACAACAAGAAGAACAAGAGCAACAAGGATTTTCAGTGAGAAAATAGGGAAATGGAAAAGAATGAAAAATAGCAGTGAAAGAAAAACACAGCTGGTGGCAAAAGGATTTGCAGAGCAAAACAGAGCAGACCAAAAGAAGGAAAATGTTTGAGTGGAGGTGAGAGAAGGGTGGAGAGTAATGAATACAAGTGAAGGCAAACCAAAAACAAGCAGAGCAACCTTTACCAAATGAGGGGGAAAAGAGATTGGTGTCAGTCCAAAGGACTTTATTTCATCCCCAAATTATTGTTGTGTTTCAAGGAGGGCTTTTTATCCCCTCTCTTTAACCTCCCCACCTTTTTCTTCACAGTAACATTTAAAGGACCAGTATAATCAGAAATCAAAATGAACTCAAAGTTCAAACACATTGAAAGGATCCAATTGAAATTTTTCAGCATTTCTGAACTCAAAGTTTTAATCTGCAGTATATTAGAACACATTGAAACACTGAAACACTTTATTAATTCCTCCAGCTTTCACCCATCTACATTTTCTTACATTGCTTTGGGGAGGAAACCATTGATCCATGCAAGCATAATTCTCAGTTTCAGCCACCCTGAGCATCCTGGCTTAAACCAAATTTGTACAAATTTATTATAAATTTATTTAGTATCAAATAGAAATAGCGATGCTTCCACAGACAGCCTCCACCCACAGCGTTGGACTGGTCCTGTTTTAAGAGGGACAAATGGGATGATTCCAAACTGCTCTGTCAGGATGGTATTGAGGGATGTAGGGATTGATGGGAGTCACCTTAGCTGGTGTTAATTGCAGGACAGGGTAAAATTCCCTGAACAGCGGGATAAATGGAATGTAACTAGATTAAATGCCTGTATTGGCAAAGCCAAGTAAACAGGACCATGGAATGGGATAAAAAAAAAAACCAAACTAACAAACCCAGGTGTAGTTTACGAGTTAAAACCAGCTGCAAAACTTTTGTTTGGATTAATTGGGATTAATTGGGATTTAGTTGGGATTAATCCACTCTGCTTTATGGGGAAGGGTTGGAGCATGAAGCCAGGCTTTATCATCCCATTTGGAGCTCAGGCCAGAGAAGAGCTCCAGACCTTTAAATTTTCTTGCTGAATAACTCACAGAGCACAGCTGATAACAGGAATCCTTTGGGGGCAGGATGTGGTTTTTTGTTTTATTTTTAACCTGAGGACTGTTTTTTCTAAGTGTCTACTGCAGTCCTAGCCCAGACCGGGCATTTTGACCACATCCTGACACTGTCTGAAAAAACACAAGGGGAATAAATCTCCTTCTTAATATCCCATGCCCTACTTTCCTTAGGCAGGGAAATATGGATGTACCCTGGGGATGTCCTGGTGTGGACAACTGCAAGTGAGGCTGGACTGCCCTGTGGAACAATCTGGTGCTGCTGATGTTGAAACCGAACCCCTGGAGATGCTTTTAATGTGAGAACAGCAAAATACTTTGGGAAAAAGTCTTGGTGGAGAGCCAGGACATTCACTCCAAACTCTGAGTGCTGCTTTTGCAGGAGGAGATGAATAAAAAAATGTCTTCTTTGAGGACTCACCATCTGTTTTCCAGTGGTTTTTTTGTCTGACCTTTACTTTCAGTCCTTTGCTCTCAATCCTCACATGTCTAAGAAAGTGCTGACTTTGCTGATCCCTGGGATTTCTGGGGAAGATGACTTTCACCAGGATCACATTTTCAATCTCTTCAGGGAGCACTGAGTGCAGGCCAGCAATGGGAGGCTGAATCCCTGGTGGGAGTGGAGCAGTGACCTCAATTGTGCCAATCCATAGCCTTGGAAAAGCTGCATCAGGATGTGTGGCCCCATCTGGGCTGTGCAAGGTTTGCAGGGTTAGGAGGCTGCACAATTGATTGTCCTCCATCCAAACTCATGTCCAGATTCCATGCACAGTAAAATAAAAAAATCATTTTCTACTCTACTCAACCACTGTATTTTAATTATTTTTCAGTGCTTTATGGACTTCTGATAAAATTCTGTGCAAGAACTTGTTTAGGAGACACCATCAGGCACTGAACTCACATGGAAGCGTGACTTGGAAATTTAGAAACACACTAAATGAGCAGATGGAGATATCCTTATTCAGAGTGAATTCTGACCTGATTTATTTTGATTCTCTTTCCATTTGAACTGAGAACGCTTGAGTTGAATTCACTAAACTTGTGAACATGAGCTGGTGGTCACAAAAAATGATAAAAATAGGTCCAGACCTAAGATCTGAGCTGGGTCCTAATTGAAAGACAGACTGTGCGGCCTAAGGAAGGTATTCCCAAAGTCTGGACTCCAGTGAGTTAACAAATCCATTGTTTCCTACATTTAAGCACCCAAAGCATAAAATCCATGTAGAGACATTGAAATCTGAGTCATTTATTCTGGTGTTTATTCAAATTTTACCTAGAAGTAATAATGATTAATAGATTGTTTGATACATATTTCACCAGCGGTTCCTGAATTAATTCAACTTCTTATAACCATGGAGAATAATTGAATACCCTTGTTACTCATATGTTCACAACCCTCCCATTGTTGTAATTGGGTCACTCCAGTGCCCGGAGGAAATCAGGTTTTAAAAATAAGCCATATTCAAATGTGTAAAAGGGAAATCATGACATCAAACCTCAGCAGAAAGCGCTTGTTAACAATTCAACAAACAGCTTACATGCCACGCTGTTACCCAGTACTTGGATAAGGACATAAGAAAAATTAATTTTTGGTTCAGAATTCTGTTCTTCTAGCACAGGATTCCTTGTCCAGCATAGAAATTTGGAATTAGGGGGGTGAAAAACCTCGTGAAAAGGGTGAAAAACCCTTTCTGCAGTTTATTCCCATGCACCCACAGCTGTTGCATTGGAGGAGGGAAGAGGGAACAGTTCTGACAATTCCACTTCATGTCTGTTTCAACTATCTTTTACCCTTACATTTTGCTGTCTGACTCCAGTACCATGGACAGCGGACAGTCCCATGCTCTCTCTGCTGCATTAAGAAGCTATCTGGCCTTTTTTCTGTTCTTAATTTTGTTGAAGAGTCCCCATTTGGTTATCCCTCCCCCCCTTCACGATTTTTTAATCCCCAACCTCATCCTCCACTTCCCCAGATTTCTTCTTACCAGGCTGAAGAGTCTCTGCAGCCTTCAGTCTCTCCTCTAAAGGCAGATACTCCATATTCCTGATAATTTTGCTTTATCTGGACTTTCTGTTATCTCAATTGGGTTTTTTATGAGAGACAGAGAACAGAACTGCACAGACAACTTAATATGAGAGGGCATAAAAATTCTGTGTAACAGCAAAATCCCTCCCTCTGGCTGGTTTCCCAAAACCTCCTTGGTGATTCCCAGCTTCCTGCCAGCATTTTTGGCTGTTGTGGCACACAAAGCCAGGGATTTCAGGGTGTTCCCAGTGACAACCCCAGGATGTCTCTCCTGAATTTTCACTGACACTTTGGAGCACAGCAGAGTGCAGGCATGGTTTACATTGCATTTCCATGGACACAAAATATTTATTTGTAGTCGTTTGGACCAGGTTACTTCGGAATGCATCCAACCTGGGCTCAACAGCCACTTTCCTGTTTGTTAAATTCAAATCCCTGTGAGGTTCCTCTGGAGCTCCACTTGGAATATCATCCCACTCTTCTGTATCCTGAGAAGAAACCATTCAGTCCTACTTTTCCTTTTAAACTCTCTGGAGAAGGGTTGGAACCTCTTCTCCAATCCTGTAGCATGTTATATTTTTAAATGTTCCTTTTTGAAGGAATTTTTTGAAGGGATTTTGACTTTTTGAAAGTCCAAGCTGGATTTCCAGCTCTTCCTGAGCTGCTGCTCATCTGCCTTTACAAAGCCGCATTGACTCTTTCCCAACAATCCATATTTGCCATAAGCTCATTCTTTCCTATAAAATACTGATTTTCCAGGGAACCAGGCAGTAATTTCCAGGACATAAAGAGTGTAATGCTTATCATCCCATATTTTGTAGATGGGAATTAGATCAGTTGTTTCAATCTCTGGGAACTGTGGCCATAAGTAATACGAGGTTTTATACCTCAGCCAAAATTTTGTATGTGAGCTCCTTCAAGATTCCCGTCCAGGGGATACTTTGGCAATGAACTGATTTCTTTAATTTGTGGGTATCAGGAATTAACAGTTAATTATAGATGAGAAAGTGGGATTGATACAAATATTTTTGGTATGAAGGCAAGAAGTTATTTAAGGGGAGTTTTGGGTTGGATATTAGGAAAAGGTTTTTCATCCAGGGGGTTGTTGGACTCTGGAACAGGATCCCAGGGAATGGTCACAGTCCCAAACCAGAACCCCAGAGGAATTTGGACAATGCTCTCAGCTGCAGGGTGGGATTGTTGGGAATTGGACTGATCCTTGTGAGTCCCTTCCAACTCAGAATATTCCATGATTCTGCAATTTTTCAGTGTTTTCTGGGCTACTCAGCAAGCTCAAATGCAGCAGAACCCTCTGTTCTTAAACTGAATAATCAAATCTTTGGTAGACAATCATAACACTGATTGTAAATCCATTTAGAGTAAACATGGGCATTTCTATTTTTCCTTTCAGCACCCAACAGTTCCAAATAAAAATAAATTCTTACAGGCATGAAAAACTTTACAGAATTAGGCTGAATTTAGAGCCACTTTCACCCAGAATTGCAAACCATTACTGTGGGAATATGTTTAAATGTCAGGGTATTTCCCCTTTGTATTTTCTAAATGAAAAGTTTCACTTTGGAAATGCCAAATCCCTTTGTTTTGACATTTTTGTAAGTTAGACCTTTTCACCCTTAATTTCAAAATAGCAGTTTTTAATTTTGAAAAATTGACTTTGGTACAAAATAAATGGTTGATTTTTTAAATAGATGGACTAACTTGAAGAAGCACTCCTGAGTCAAAGGAAAGAGTTTAGCTCTATCTAAGGTGCTTTTGTACCTTTTTTTTTCCCCTCTTGGGAGGAAGTAGAAGTAACGGAGGGAATTTTTTTCTTTTACATGCTGATTTTTGTTTCAGTCCTCAACTGCATCAATTGTTCTGTTCTATCTGCAATAATTCAGGAAGCAGAGTTGGAGAGAAATCTCTCTGGAAAACTCATGTAATGTAATAATCACAGAATCCCAGAACAGTTTGGGTTGGAAGGAACCTAAAAATTATCCAGTTCCACCCCCCTGCCATGGGGATACCTTGATACCTTCCACTATCCCAGGTTGCTCCAAGCCCCATCCAACCTGGCCTTGGACCCTTCCAGGGGCAATCACAGCTTCTCTGGGCAACCCGGGCTGGGGCCTCGCCTCCTGAGGTGACCTAACACTGCTTAATGTAATCCTTGCTCCTCTCCAAGAGGAGAATTATACCCAAAAGCCTAATTAGTGACTCCAGGCTTCTCTACAACAATTAGCAGGGCTGGAGGAGCTGCCAGAATCTTCCCTTCTCACCTGCACCCATTTCTGGAGCTCTGTCAGAGCAGGTGAACTGCCGGGAGCTGACGTAGTTCCCATTCTGAAGTCACATCACCCTCTTAATTTCCTCTTTCTGAATCATTCATCTGATGATTGTTAATTACCAGATTAATTACCTGTTGAGGTGCACAGGTAGCAACAACAGCTCCTGTTACATCATCCCTCCAAAGCGTTTCCTGTTCCTCTGCTGCTGTCAGCTCCTGGCAGAGTGTGGTACCTACTAACTGGCAGCATCCCTCTAATTGTATTTTAACAATTACATGCCTCCCACTTCCACCTCACTTCCAAAGGCACTCTGCACCCGTGCCAGCTCCATTTGTGGGGGGATGGACCCTGATTCCAAACCCTGATTCCAAACCTTCTCCTTGGTGGTGAGTCAGAGAGCACAAAGGGCTGGGAGAAGAAAGGGTGATTTGCTTCTCTTTGCCTTCAGTGAAGGGATGAAACAACAAAGGAATTGCTGAAAGGTGTAATTACAGCAGTGTGTTGTCAGGGAGAGGTGGTTTTGTTTGGATGTTTTGCTGGAAAGCACGGGCTTTGGAAGTGCAAACCTCTGGTAATCCCTGATGGAATAAACTTCCTGCAATGTCTTCAAAAGGGAAGCTACAGAACAGTTGCAAAGGCAGGGAAACGAGCACAGAGCTGGATTTCTGTCACCTGATGTCCGGTCTCAGATCCCCACACTGATCTCCTTTATTTTAATAATTAGAGAGAGTTGATTTGTTCAGCCTGGAGAAAAGAAGGCTCCAGGGAGAACTTAGAGCTCCTTCCAGTGCCTAAAGGGTCTCCAAGAGAGCTGGAGAGGGACTTGGAAAAGATCTGGAATACCAGGACATGGGGACTGGATTCCCACTGCCAGAGGGCAGGGATAGAGAGGATACTGGGGATAAATCCTTCCCTGTGACAGCAAACTGGACACAGATTTCCCAGAAAAGCTGTGGCTGCCCCATCCCTGGAAGTGTCCAAGGTCAGGTTGGATGGGGCTTGGAGCAACCTGGGATAGTGGGAGTTGTTCCTGCCCAAGGCAGAGGCTGGAACTGGAATGGTCTTTAAGGTTCCTTTCAATCCAAACTTTCCATTCTATGGAAATGAAGAACCTCCAGAGAGCCTCATCTGAATGTAAGGTATTTTTTGTCTCACCTTGTACAGGTGTAGAGAGGAGATTACATCCCAAACTCCAACAATCCCATTGCCTTGCTCTCCAGAGGTGGAGCAAGGAGCCTCCAGTGATATTTCCCAGCTGGTATAAGGTTCATCAGAAACACCCACCCTAAACTGTAGAAAGACAAAATCTCAGAATTATGGAATAGCCTGAGCTGGGATGGACCCATGAGGATTATCGAATTCTCATTTCTTTCCCTGAACATCACCAGATAAACCCACTGTTGGTTTCCTGAATAAAAATATCTCTGGAGCTCAGGATCAATGTGGATCCTCTGGTAGCAAATCAGGGTGAAGGATTGACCCACTTCACACCTCTTTCTATTCTCCTTCCAAGCCACAGGTTGCACTGAAATTAAGAGTATTTTAATAAATCTTCCTCCTGAAGAATGGCATTGAAATGATCTGCTGGCTGTATAAGTTATTAAGGAAGAACACAGGAGGAGGAAGAAAGAACAAATGGAATATGAGGCAGTAAAACCATGTCAGGTGATAATGAATAGTTTAAGTTTAGTTTCGTTTGGATTTCATAAAGAAAAAGCAAACACAGAAAGGTTTTCTTTGAAGTGCCTGATAGTTTAGCTTTTTCAGAGGGCTTTAGTTCAAAGTCAGGCCATTAATTTTGTCTTAATTTTTAAATTAGCCCTTGTTATTTCCCTTGAAAAATGAATGGAACCGAAAGAAGTAGCATTGGCAAAACGTCATGAAAATCACTTTCATTCCACTTTTTTCTCGTGTTTCCACAGTAAAAAGACAGGAAGTGTGAAGATTAAAAAGTGAGAAATCCAACCTCTCAAAGAGAAGTGAAAATGTTCATCTCTTTAAAAGTCAAAACAAGCTGCAAAACTCTTCATTAAGTTGCTGGTTGGAATGTTTTTCATAACAACACTGAAAATGCCACTGAAATGGGTGTGATTTATCTGAATGTTTACATCTTAATGGAATTTGCTTTTTTTTATGGTGAAAAAAATTCATTCCATGGTTTTCCATTAGCAAGTGTAATACTAAAGACTAAACTCTCCTGAAATCAGGAGTGGGAGTGGAACAGTCTGCTCTGGAGAAGATTTTACACATAGAAGGGGGAATTATGAGGCATTCCTCAATTTACACCATCTGCAGAATGTAGTTGATTCTCATACTTTGCTGACAAAATAAGACTTGTTGTAAATCTGGAAGAAGATAAAATGGCATAAAAAAATTACCTTTTCTATTTTTTTTCTCTACAGGAAATTGGAAAGGAGAAAAGCAGCCAAAACCAGACATGTGTTAGACAAAAAATAGATATTTCACTCAGAAGATGCTGAAGAAAAACAAGTCTGTCAGCAGGGTTATGTCACCTCAATGCTGTGTGATACCAAATAGCTGAACCTGGATTTAAGCAAAGGTTCTCAAAGAGGCCAAAGTAAAGAAGAGTCTGAAAGTTTTATTTTTAATTTTTAAAATTATTTATTATTTTCATTTTGTTGCTGAGATAGAAATGAAGATGGAGTGAAGAGAGAAATAACATTCATGTTACACACCCAAGCTCCATCCCACAGCGACTGAAAGGATTGCAGCTACTGGAAATCAGGAGGAATTTCTTCATTAGGAGGAATTTCTGCAGGGAAAGGGTGGTCGGGAACTGGAATGGGATGCTCAGGGAGGTGGTGGAGTCCCATCCCTGAAAGTTTCCAAGGAATGACTGAATGTGGCACCCAGTGCTCTGGGCTGGTGACAAGGTGGGGATCAGGCATAGCTTGGACTCGATGGTCTTGGAGGGTCTTTTCCAACCTCAAAGACTCCGTGATTCTGTGAATTATCCAAAGGGAGAGGCATTTAGCAGGAAAGTTAATTAAGCTGAGCAGACAGTTTAGCATAAAATGCATAATTAATAATTTAGTTTTGTGTTCTACATTTTTTGTAACACGTCCCCATGATGCGAATCAACTGAGCGCCAGAGAAAAACAGCTGTGAGACTTTGAAATCACTCCAAGGGTCTGGAATGACAGGAAAAGGGGGAATGGCTTCCCACTGAGAGAAGGTTTAGGTTGGATATTGGGAAGAAATTCTTCCCTGTGATGCTGGTGAAGCCCTGGCACAGGTTTCCCAGAGAAGCTGTGGCTGCCCCATCCCTGGAAGTGTCCAAGGCCAGTCTGGATGGGGCTTGGAGCAACCTGGGATAGTGGAAGGTGTCCCTGCCCATGGCAAAGGGATTGGAACTGGATAATCTTTAAGGTTTCTTCCAACCATTCTAGGATTCTACATCTCCTGAGTATTAAAGCTGGTTTGAGCCACCTGGCACCCAAGGAATCCCTCACAAAAGTTTGTGGGTGAACACAAACACAATCCAGAGGTGCTGCCTTTCCCCTCCTGATTTGATCTTGAGGTCTCCACCTTCGGTTCTTTGCTCCAGTTCTAAAGGCTGAAAAGCAAAGCAGCATAATTTTGATTTTTCTTTCTTCCTCTCTGAGGAAACTTCATCTTCCAGACCTGCTCCAGCATTGCTAGTGCAATGTTACTGCTGAAAAATACATAACTGGACTTTTTAATTGATAAGAGCTTATATGACAGAGCGCTTTGGGTGGAATATTTATTAGAGATATGGACTATCCATGCTGCAAATAGGATGAACTGGGATTAACAGGGATAAACTCGTCAACTGAGCTAAGGCATCTGCTGGGGTAGAGAATCACAGAATCATGGAGCTGTTTATTTTGGAAAAGACCTCCAAGATCATCGAATCCAACCACTCCCTAGCCCTGCAAGCTCCACCACTAACCCATATTCCCACATCTGTACTGCTTTAAACACCTCCAGGATGATGATTTTTCAACTTTTCCCTGAGCTCAATCCGAAATCCAAGCACTATTAGCAGACCTGGGACTTGAACTGGTGTCATTGGAAGCTGGTGCTGTTTGGGACATCCATTCCCCATAAACTCTGAGGGCAGAAAATGCTCAGTTCCAGTGCCTTTGGAACACAAAAAGGGAATTCTGCTGCTATCTCTGCTGTGCTTTTCTTCTTAGCATGAAGCTCCTGGAGTCTTCAGCTCAGACCTCCACAGAAATGGAAACGAGGAGAAGGGAAAAGGATTTATTTTTTTCCTTCTCTCTCCTGTTTCAGAAGCTGCTGAAGGTACCTATTTCTTCAAAATATCAAACCACTTTTTGGTGTTTCATGGGAACATGTTGGCTGGAGATGTAATTAATTCAGATATATCCATTTGCAATGGAAAATGAGATCCAGAAGTGAAAAAAAATTCTGCTTTATATTGGTTATTAGGAAATTTCAGGAGAGTTGCTGCTTTCTTCATTGACTATCAGTATATAACCTCGGAAAATTCACAAAATAGTTCTGCATCCTTGTTGCCTATCATTAAAATAGGGATGAAAACCTTCCTTTTTCCATATGCTTTACCGGATATATTTTCCTCATTTGTAAATGCTTGGACATACTGACAGTCTTTGATTAAATATATATAAATAAATGGACAATGTTCATAATTTTAATATTCCTTGCAGTGTTCCAGCTGGTTTTTAATTTTATTTTGGTCAATAAGCACCACTACAGTGATTTCCAGTTCAGTTTTGAAGAGACACAAAGGATTGTGATGGTCACTGATCTCTAATAAGGGTAGTGCTCACTCAAAAACAACTTTTCCAGTAGAAGAAATCAATACAATTTGGAAATTTTGCCTCCATGATAGATGCAGGTGACAAGTGAGCAAATGGAAATTCCTATCTTTGCTCACATGTGCAAAAAAACTTAATTTCCTGAGGAAATTAGGTTGGAAAAGCATCTCTTGAAGTGCCATTTAGCCTTCAGTCACTGACCTCAAGATTTCAGGAGACAAGAATTTCACTGGAGCGTCACTGAGATTCCTTAATGCTGCCTAAAATTCATTATTGGGCTTTTTTTTTTGTCATTGTCCAGGTTGTAGAAAGATATCTTGTATATATTGGTATTGATGATGGGGATTAGAGGTAAGCTAAAGTTAAAAGAAAAAAGAAAAGAATGAATCCAAAGAAACCTGGGCTGGATGTGAAATATCCCATCAGCTCTGTAAATGAGATCCATTAAAACAATAAAAATACCAATCTCTACAATCAGGAAATCCATTAGAGGAGTTGCTTCCTCATCTCCTACTGTCTTTTTCCACATAAAAACTCATATTTCTCTTGGCTGGGGTTGCATCCTGCACAGCCTCCCTATGCCAGGAATGAAACTTCCGAATATTTTCGCTTCTCTCTGCTAATGAATTGCAGTGTGGCTAATTGGTCTTGTTTGTTGGATGGGAGGAGTGGTTTGTTTGAAGATTTTGTTCGATATATCCTTTTAAATAATTATTTTCCAGGTTTTTGGATGTGATTTTGTGTTTGGTTCTTTTTTTTTTGGCTGTTATTCAAGTTGTGGCATTTCTTTCTAACGTGGATTTAGTGTCTGCCATCAATGAACTCACTCTCTCATGAGATGTTTTCCAGTTATATTGCTTAAGAAACCAAGGATTGGGGCATATAAAGTAGGAAAACAGAGGAAAAAAAATCTGGATTGACATGAATAAACTCCACAGCTACAGCTGAGAAAAAGAAATTCAAGTACAACTACAACCTCAGTTGGGAGAAAGCAGAAATGTCACCCTGTGACTAAGGAAGCCCTTGGATGTCCAGAAAATTTGAACATTTAACTTGGATATTAGGAATAAATTCTTTCCTGTGAGGGTGTGGAGGCCCTGGCACAGGTTTCCCAGAGAAGCTGTGGTTGCCCCTGGATCCCTGGAATTGTCCAAGGCCAGGTTGGATGGGGCCTGGAGCAATCTTGGGCAGTGGAAGATGTCCCTGCCCATGGCAGGGAGTGGGACTGAATGATCTTCCAGTTCCCTTCCAACCCAAACCATTCTGGCATTTTATCAAATAAATCCTACAAGTGTGAAAAACCCCAATGCACGAGAGTGAAAAGAGGAGATTGTGGATAAGAGGATGTCCTAGCTGTGGACAAAATCCCAGTTTTACTGTGGAATGGCCACTGGTCTGTGAGTTCAGAGGAACAAATCACCGCTATTATTATTTACAATGACGTCTTTCCCTTGTGCCTCACAGAAATCAGAGCATCAACGGGCCATGAAAATCTCACTGTGATCTTCCACTGAGGAATGAACCAGCAAAAAAAAGGGAGCAGGGAATAGATGGAGAATTGATTCTGGATGGGAAGCTTTGCTGCTCCCCCACATCTCGAGTGAGGAGAAACTCAGTCCTTAATCATTTCAGCCCAGCATTTTAATTCAAGCTTACTTGCTTTCAAAGGGATTTGTGCATTTTTTTCCCTACCACTGACATGACACCCGGCCCGATGCGATCCATGCAAATCTGCAGGCAGAGGGACCCTTTCACAAGGCTGCCATTGCTGGAGGGTTGTTTTTCCCTTCAGTGCTGTTCTTCTTCATCCCAATCCAGTGCCCGAGCTTTGCCAGGCAGCTCCAGAACACCTCAGAACAGTTGTTTACCATTGGGATGAAAGTTCCCATCATGGCATTTTTCCTGGGAGCACCCTGGGAGGCAGCTGGTTGCCCACAGTAACAAAACAACAAAAAATCCTCTAGTGAAACACAAACGAGTCAAAAACCTTGAGCCTGTTCTCCAGGAGCTGAGATTGTTCCCTGTTTGTAAAAGAAGCTGATGTTGTCCTTGGGAAAGTTTTGTCACACTGTCCTCAGGATAAGGATGTGTGGTGGAAAATGAAATGTGATAAATATGATTAATATTCATATTTGTGAGTTTCATCAGCTCACAAAGTGGGACCTAGTTCAGGATGCTGAACTTGAACTGGTGATGAAGGTAATCCCTCTTTTTTCCTTATCCTAAAGTAAAGGTGTGAATTGAATATAAATCATTAAATATTCCAAACCTCCACTTATACACAGACATTGCACCTTAATTCCTCTTGGCTTTTGTCATTGGAATTCAGCAACAATTTTGGAATGAGTCTGAACTCTCAGAAGGCCTCAGTGAGGAGAATTCACCTGGAATCTCTCCCTACTGACCCTTCTTTGTGGGTGTGTGGGAACACTGAGCCTTCAGGGGATGCTGAAAAGGGCAGCAAGGAAGGGTCCCCAGCTCAGGAAGGACCTGGAGGTGCTGGACAGAATCCAGAGGAGGCACCAGGATGATCAGAGGGATGGAGCAGCTCTGCCACGAGGAAAGGCTGAGAAAACTGAAATAGTTCTGTCTGGAAGACAAAAAGGTTTTGGGGGTGACCTAGTTGTGTCCTTCCAGTGCCTGAAGGGAACCTGGAAAAAAGGAGAGAAATGTTTTGCAAAGGCTGGAGTGACAGAAAAAGGGGGAATGGCTTGAAACTGAAAGAGAGTAGGGTTAGATTGGATATTAGACAGAAATTCTTTACTGGGAAGGTGGGGAGGCCCTGGCACAGGTTGCCCAGAGAAGCTGTGGCTGCCCCTGGATCCCTGGAAGTGTCCAAGGCCAGGTTGGATGGGGCTTGGAACAACCTGGGATGGTGGAAGGTGTCCCTGACCATGGCAGAGGGCTTTGAAATCCCATCCAACCCAAACTGTCCTGTGATTCTATGGAACCAAAGAGGAAATAATTAATTAGAAGGAACACAGATCATAGAATCATGGAAAGGCTTGGTTGAAAGGGACCTTACAGATGATCTAATTCCAACACCCCCACCATGGGCAGGGATCAACCCCAGACCAGGTTGCTCAGACTGGATATTCATGCTCTGACTGCTGGCCTTCAGCAGAACACTGTCTTTACGAGGCAGTTCATTATTTGAGAACTATTTCCAGTCTTTTAGCCTTCAGATCAGAAACCAGGATCCAGGTTCTGAGAAAAAGAGGATGCAGATGGGTGAATGCAATAAATTCATTAATTCCTGAGGGATGTTTTTGCCAAGGTTTTGTTTTACTGCAGCAAAATAGATCAGTTGTAAATTGATGTCCAGCGACTCTGCAAGTCAAATAGAAATAAACCAACAAGTTTTTTTTTTGTTGTTCTGTTGTTTTGTTGTTTTTTTGGTTTTTGTTTTTTGGGTTTCCAGCGAAAGAACCATGAGCACGGTAATTATCACTAGAAATTCTGTGTGGAATGGCAAGAAATCCATCTGATGAGCTTTATGGATTAACCAATTCACCTAACCTTGTACAACATTTCTCTTGGATAATCCTGTATGGGAGGCCCAAAACACATTGGCAACTCTGCCAAAATTGCTCCACAGGAGTTTCCGCAGAAGGCACTAAAGTCTTTTAAAAGTCCTAAGTGTCACAGTCAGATTTTGTACCCTGGATTTATTAGACAAGGGGACAAGATGGGAACAAGCTACTTCAGAACTAAATACACAAATCCTTAAGATGATTCCAAACCCTAAACAAACAGTCAACGTTTTTTGTCTTCCTACAGCATCCTTACCAGGTGTTTCCATAGGATATTGCCACTGTATGACAAAACAAAAGGAAAAAGGGAATGGACTGTGTGCAATAAAGTGGGTGATTGACACTGGAAAATCTTACAGGCTTAATAATCCTTCCAGTCAGATCCTAAAAACTCAAGGAGATAATCAGCCAAAGTTGGCTGGTCTTCCTTCTTCTGGTCAGGCACTGGAACTCAGCACATCCATCTGCTTTGGTGGTCTCAGTGTTTCTGATATTCCTAAGCTTTCCTGACATTTGTTCCATAATAAATCCTACAGGTTTAATAATTCCTCATTATTTGTGCATTGTGAGCTGTAACGTTGTGGAACTGCTGCTGAGAAATTCCAGGTTTCAGCCCCAAAAGAATTCCAGTCTCAAACTTCTGTCCTGCCCCAGGTCTCAGGTCTATCCCTGCTCTCCTGGATTCTTCATGAATTACTGTAAATCAACTATTTCTTTCAATGAATCAACTATTCAATTACTGTAAATCAACTATTTAATTACTATAAATAATGTTTGTGAATAGACATAAGGGTAAGAGCACTGCTTTCCTGAGTAATTCAGGAGATCACTCAGATGTCAACCATGATGTTCATTAGCATAAGACTAATGAGTAGGACTAAGTTAATTGTTTTGCAGCACTTTTGGAATAAAGAAATAAGAAAAAAATCTAAGACTGAATTCCCAACCTAGTTTGATTTCCTACCCCTCTTCCCAAAAGAGTACTCTGAAAATCCAAACTGCTTAGAGTGGAGTAACTGCTTGCAAACAAATATTGGGAATTACTCGAAAGATCCCAGAGTCAGCAGCCACCCCTCAAGGCTACTCTGCCTGGGAAGGATTTGTGCACTGTAGGAGTTGAAGGATGGCTTAAATCTGGACAGACTTTTCAGGATCTGATGTTTTCCTCAGCCCATCTTAAGTGATAATTCAGAAAAAATTAATTTCCTTCTGTATAAAAAACAGAACAAGAGGAGGAAATTTCAGAGACAGAATTTTCAAGCAAACATGGATAAAAGTACAGTAAAAACCCTTCATCACTGTAGATAATTCCATGGCCATGGTGATGCTAAGGAATAAACTCCAGTGATACTTTAGAAATATCTGGGTTAAGATGACACAATTTTGGGCAATTCATTTATGCTGAAAGCAACTCTTACAAAAAAACAGTGGAATTCTGAACTGGAGAGAGCTGCACAAAGATTCATCTCAACTCCCAGAGAGAAGCTCTTCAGACATTTCCACCCAAGCAAAAAGAAATCTTACAGACTAGTTCGAATTTTGTGAAGTGGTGCAGGATGATCCCGAGTGATGTCCTGGATGTATGGCTGAAAGGTGATGCCAACAATCTGCCTTCTCACATTTTATTTCCTCAAATACCTGGGGATAAATCTCCATCATTTTTGCCTTTGCTGTTACAGCCACGTATCAACTGCGGTCAAAATAATTGGGATAAGGGGGCTGTTTCTCTTCTGGATGTCTTCAAAATGCCTTTTTTTATCAGAATGTTTAATCATTTTAATTCATATGCTTGAAAGGACCGTGTTTATGAGCAGAATTCCCTAAACCATTATGCACCTGTGATTGTGGGATGTAAGGAAAATCAGGAAGGATATTGCTGTTATGTGCAGTGGGACCTAGGAGAGTGTAAAGAAATGGCCTGAAATTAAAAATATGCTCACTTGAATAATTTTCTAACAAACTACTTATGCTGTTAAGTCATTACCCAATCAATACATCACTGATTTCATTTTAAATGATGACATTTTTTTCTTATATATTGCTAAGTTTAATTAAAAGGAATTAGTCACGACAGTGACAAATTTGAAGCTCACTACAGAATTACTTTATGTGGCATTTATTAATTGTCAAACATGGGAAGAGCTTGGTTCAAACTGGCAAATTCAGCAAAAGTTGTGTCTTGGCATCAAAATTATTGCTTAAAATTAAGTCATTTGTTATTGAGGGGAGTCTTTATATTTTTTTTTTCTCAAATAACTTCTTTTTCTGTACTTTCTTTTTGTCAGGATTGGAGAACACAGAAATTGTATAATAGTGAGTAATAAAATCCGTCATTCTCGTGAGTAATGCTTTGTAATTAGATGAAATAAAAGTAAAGTAAGTTGAATTGTGTGGAGTGCAGGGCTGGGGGTGGAGTGCTGCACTCAAAGGTTTTTGTATTAATAATGATGCTGAACTTTCAATGCTGGAAGGTTCTGTTGGAATTAACATCAAAAGCTGCAGTGGTTTATCTGTACTTTGGGTTCCCAATGCTGCCACAGCGACAGGAATTTGTCACATGGGGAGAATGGGGATGAAGGCTGATCTTTCATCGCTGCAGGCCACAGGTGTGAAAGTTTTGGGAAGAAAATCCCTGAAAATCCAACTGGCTTTGCAATCCAGCCACTCCATGGCTGAGTTCCCCTCTCAAAGGAGCACCAGGGCCACAGGCACCCACGGAATTGTTTCCCTCCTCCCAGAACCAACCCTGCTGCTCCCATTGTGTTCCTTTCGCCACAAAAACATGTGAAAATGACAGAACCTTTGAATGGAAGATTTTATTTAAGATTTTCTTCAGGTTCACAGAATCACTGAGTTTGGAAAAGACCTCCAAGATCATCAAGCACAACCCACAGCTGAATTTCCACCATGTCCACTGAACCACACCACAAAGTGCCAGGTCAGCCTGGCTTTTTGAACACTTCCCAGGATGGTGACTCCACCCTTTCTCTGGGCAGCCTGTTCCAATGTTTAGCCACCCTTTCAGTGGAGAAATTTTTCCAAATATCCAACCTGACCCTACCCTGGTGCAACTTGAGGCTGTTTCCCCTTTTCCCATCTCTCATTGCTTGGGAGAAGAGGTTAACCCTTACCACACCCCATCTCTTTTCAGGGAATCGTAGAGATGCAAAGGTCCCCCCTGAGCCTCCTTTTCTCCAGGCTGAGCCCCTTTCCCATCTCCCTCAGCTGTTCCTGGTGCTCCAGACCTTCCCCAGCTCCATTCCCTTCTCTGAACCACTCCAGCCCCTCAATGCCCTTCTTGTCATGGGGGCTTCAAACTGACCCCAGGATTGGAGGGGCCTCACCAGAGCCCAGTACTGGGATTCCATGAACTTGAACTCCAGAATTCCATGAACTCCAGAGCTGTATTTCTCAAAGGTAGGAATGGTTTNTCTCCAAGGCCTCAGGTCAAAAGCAGTGTTCTCCAGAGGGTCAGAAAGCACAGAAAGCTCAAAACTCCCAGGTTTCAGGGTTCCAACAGTTTTTCTCACATTATGCTGATCCTTTCCTGGATTTATCCAGAGCTGGGTGTTTTATCCATTGTGCCCTCTCCAGCTCTGATAAGGCTGTTCCAGAGCTGGGGATTTGGGAAGAAGGATATTTCTCAGCCTTGGGCAGTGAGATGGAGGATCTGCCCCAGAACTGGGAGTGTCAGGAGCCACCTGCAGCTGCTCAGTGCAATTAGCAGTCTCATTAGCCAGCATTTAAATGAGCTTGCTAATTGCCAGCTGGTAATGAAGTGTACAGGAGCATCAGATTTACTGAGCAACATCTGGGAGCTTCCAGTTTCATGGAAATATGGATGATTTTTGATTTTTTCCTCATGTAGAAGATGTCTTTCCAAAGGACCAACAAATGGTAAATTCTGATTTTCAGCAAACTCTGCTGTCTGTTTCTGTGTCAGAGATTCTAGGGAATACTCAGTCCACTATGTCCCCTTTTAAACTCCCAGTGAATATAATTATTTTCACTTTTTGGAAATACTATCTTATTTCAAGACTAAATTCAATTTCCAGCACCTTGATTAATGTAATTTTCTCTTGCATAACTCAAAATTATAAAGTTTGTCCTCCTTGCTATCTCAGATATTGTGTTAAACACTGAAAAACTACACAAGAAAGCTGTTCCTTCTCCACTTGAATGAGCTGATGTGATTTTGTGCCTTCAAATTTATACCAGATCGTGGAATCATGCAGTTTTTTGGGTTAGAAGATCATATCATCTAGTTCCACCCCCCTGCCATGGGTAGGGCTGCCTTCCACAATCCCAGGCTGCTCCAAGCCCCATCCAACCTGGCCTTGGACACTTCCAGGGATGGGGCAGCCACAAGTGCTTTGGAAAACCTTTGCCAGGGCCTCGCCACCTTCAGAGTAAGGAATTTCTTCCCCAAATCCCATCTAAACCTACTCTCTTTCAATCCATTTTCCCTTGTGATGAAAATATTGAACAATATTTGCTCAGAATCTTCTCTTAAGGTGATTGCAATGAAGATAAAAATCACTGCAAATTCTTCCCTCCCCATTTAAATTAGAATTTGCTGGACTGAGACGGGTTTTAATTGATGTAAGATGCGTCTTTTTGTTCATTTATTTGGCAGCAGCTTCAATCCTGAAGGCACCTGGTTACAATCCAGTGGAACCAAAGTAATTTTTATCATCAGGACTTTCTTTATCAGCCAGACATGAAATCTCCTTGAATGAATAACAGATTTCTTTGATGAGCTCTACTTTCCAGGGAACAAAGTCATCTGGTGCTGGAGAGATATTTTTAACTTTGAATTTTCTATTTTTGTGAACTTCTGAGTTAACAGGGATTTTGCTTGTTGAGGATCAGACTTTGCAGTCCAGCAATAAAATTTACCACATAGAATCACAGAATATCTTGAGTTGAAGGAGCCCACAAGGACTTGAAATATTCACAGGCCCTCATTCCTTGGGAAGGTCTCCAGGTTTTGAAAATTTTTTGAGAGAAATTCAATCCCAAAACAGCTTCTAAAACTCTTTAAATTTTTCTAAGGAGTTGGAATATCAATTTCCATGTGGCTGAACTTTTCCAGTATTTCATTGCAACACCCGTGGCCTTGGTTGGTAAAAATTTAAGTGGAGTAACCTGGTCTAGGAAAGAAGGTGGCAGAAGGTTGGAATGACATGATCTTGAAGATCCCTTCCAACCCAAACCCTTCCAGGATTCTATAAATGTTTGCAAGTTAAATCTGTTGGATATTTACTGCCATAATGACATGCGCTAATCCAGGAGCACTGGGAATATTGCAACACTCAGCCGATGGATTTTCACTACAAACCTGGGGTTCACAGATGATGGGGGAATTTTGGTGCCTCCACGTGTTACAGCCCTTCTCCTTCTACATAAAGCAATTTACAGCTCCATTTCATCAGCCCAAATGTGTGTTCAGGAAATTTTCTCAAACAGTGGTTCCCCCATCCTGCCTAATAAAAGGTAAAAGATAAAAACACACTGTTATTTCCGTGATATGTTCTCTGCAGCCAGAACACCGCAATGTTCTCTGAAAATTCAGGAGAAAGGGGTTATTTTCTGCTTCCTTGTCCCCACAATCTGGGAGGCAGAGCAAAGGTTGACTGCTGTGCCACTTCCAGCCCTGCTTCTTCTCCATGTGCAGAGAGAGATGCAATTTTCTCATTGGCACAGCAGAGTGCTGAACTCCTTAATCTGTTTGTCCTTTCTGCAGCAGCACCTCCGCTTGGTAAATAACCCGGGGATGGGAGCAATCAGAGTAGTGAGGCAAAGCAAAGTTATCATGAACTTGTTGGAATGTATGAGGGATGTAAAATGCGAGACGGAGTGGAAAGGGAAAAAAGAATGTCCCAGGGGCACATTTCATTGCTCAGGAGGCAGCAGGTTGAATAAGTTACAAATAAGCTGTCATCTTAAAAGGTACCAGACACTGACGCAAGTGGAAAGTTAAAACAACAGCTCTTTGAGTGTTACAGGCAGCAGCTTTTGGTGTTTTAGTGCAGTCCTGAAAATTGAATTGTGCATTCTGCATTGGCATTCACCTCGCTGCTAGACAGCTCCTATTTTGCTTTTCTTTCTTTTTTTTTTAGCTCTGGATGGTCTCTGTTCTGACTAAACTGGGGATACTGGCCAGGATAAATTTCCAGAACATTGTTTCTGGTAGGTTTGTGGCCTAGGAAGGTCAGCCTAACTCGTGGTGACCATCCCACTGTTTGCACACAAGAAAATGTGCATTTATTCCAAGCTTTGAAAAGAGGGAGTTGAACTACAGAGTTCAACTCAATTGCAGGAGTATTTGTGGCTCCATCCCTGGAAGTGTTCAAGGGATTGGATGTGGTCTAGCGGAAGATGTCCCTGCCCATGGCAGGGGTTGGAACTTGATGATCTTTCAGGTCCTTTCCAAACCAAACCATTCTCTGATTCTTTGATTCTCTGATTTTACTTTGAACCCTGTCTTAACACCTTTCCCTATACGGCCATTTTTCCAAATTTCCAGTCTTCACCAGAAGTTCCTCCTAAGTTTGCTGGCAAATACAGACAGAGACATAATTCAGGTTTAATCTAAAGCTTTGAAATGCTGTCCTCTCCCAGCTCCCTTCAGGATTTGACCAAGGGCTGAACTTTTATCTTGGCTCACTCAGGAACACAGAGCTCAGTGTGCTCCAGTCCCTTATGCTCCAATCCTTAACACCAGAGTGTTTGTCAGGTTTAGAACAAGTTTTGGAACCTGAATTTGGATGTAGAGGGACTGTGGCATTCATGGTTCCAAAATTCTCTTCACTGTGATACCTTGGGTTTTAGATTTTATATTTTTCAGATTCTCTGCTGCTCGGTGTGTAACTCTGAAACTTCATATTAGGTGTTAGTAAGTTCTTTTCACAGCATTGTTAGACAAAATAATCCCTTCCCAGCTGGAGAATCAAGGACAACTGGTACCCAAAAAGAAAACGAGGGAAGGGGGCAAGCCAAGCGGTTAAAACTTCAGAACCTGAAGCTGTGGTTGGATAATTGACCCCAATATGTAGATGAACCAAAACTTATAAAAATGTGAAAACTCATGACCAGGATCCATCTTGGATTTAATTTGGGTGTAGCCCTGGCCAGGCTCTTGCAGTGGCCAAGGTGTATCCTTTCAATAAATGCCTATTTATTCCTTTTGCTCTGTTTAGTCTCTGTTCCAGGTCAGCCTCTCCAAGCATCGACTGAATGAGAATTACTGAACCCTGGAATGGGAAAAATGGAAGACATGAGTTTATTTCCAGACCTATGATGTGTGATCAGAAGGTTGAGAGACCCCACCTGGAACACTTCTCTTCATCTCTGGGACCCTGAACATGAGAAGGACATGGAGCTGCTGGAGTGAGTCCAGAGGGGGCTGTGGTGATGCTCCAGGGGCTGGAGCCCCTCTGCTCTGGAGCCAGGCTGGGAGAACTGGAGGGGTTTACTTGGGGAAGAGAAGGATCCAGGGAAACCTCAGAGCCCTTTCCAGTGCCTAAAGGGGCTCCAGGAGAGCTGGAGAGGGACTTGGGACAAGGGATGGAGTGTCAGGACACAGGGAATGGCTTTTAATTGACAGACGGCAGGGTTAGATGGGATATTGGGAAAGAATTCTTCCCTGTGCTGGTGGTGAGGCCCTGGCACAGCTTTCCCAGAGAAGCTGTGGCTGCCCCATCCCTGGAAGTGTCCAAGGCCAGGCTGGATGGAGCTTGGAGTAATCTGGGATAGTGGAAGGTGTCCCTGCCCATGGCAGGGGTTTGGAATTCCATAATCTTTTGGGTCTGTTCCAGTCCGAACAATTCCATGATCCTGTGACTGTGGAAAGTACCACAAGAAGCCACAAGTTTGCCCTCCAGAAGAAAGTTGTGAAGAACGTTCCTAACGCTGAGATGACTCACATGGTAGCATAGATTTCCCAAGAATTTCAGTCTCTTTGAATGGAATTCTTAAAATCAGCTCAGATTGCTTTTTCCAGGAATGAGGAAAGCCACATAAACAAGACAGAAGGGACAAACACCTTCATAAATTTAGTCTCTCAGATTTAGGCTTCATTTAGATGAAAACTGCTCTGGAAAATAGAGTCACATCTCACTTGTTATTTATTGGGGCTGAACCAAGAGACCAGATCAGTATCAAATAAAACCCTCAGGGTGAAGCTGAATGTGCCAGGCACCACTGAGTACAAAAAAAGATTATTTTTCCATTGTTTCATAGCTCACAAATTTGATTTCCTGATCTGCAGCACAGAGCAGAACTTGCCCTTTTTGGCTATAAAATCCCCTTACCCAAGTTAGGGAAAGAAAAAACAAAAATATTCTTCCCCACAAACTCTGCTCTCAGGCTCATAAAGACCAGTCTGGGAAGCCCTCAGGAATCTGCTTTCCATTTCTGCAGTGGATATACCTATTCTTGGCTGTTTTCACATGTGTTTTAATATTCAAACAGCACCTTTCTCACCTCCTGAGCAGAGACTCTGACATTCCCTACTTTCCCTGGGAACTGTGGATGTGTTTTCCCCCTCGGGTGGTGCAGGGATGGCTCGTGCTCTACTTAGCAGCCAGGCAGAAATAGAGGTGTGCACACGCCTGTAAATCCCCTTTTAGAAGGCAGAAAATCCCAGTTCCTCCAGCACCTCCAAGTCCACTCCATAAATCTCAAGTGGGAGTTTTGTCTCGGCAGGGCACAGCTTTGGGAATTATACACACACTGAGGAACTTTGCTGGAAAAGTGGGGCAGCCCAGTGTTATTTTAAAATTATGTCTTCATAACTTGTTGGATTGCTATGATATTTTCTGCAGCTTTCACGCATTTCTGGCTGACCAATTTATTAAGGATTGTGTGTGGAATACTGAAAGGAATTTCTAACCATTCTGAATATTGATGTTCCAGGGAGAAACAGGCTTCCAAATACCTTCTGGAAGTGGGAAATTTTATCAAATTTGTAAAAGTATCATGAAGTCCCTTCAGATCCTGCATCTTCATTTCTGATAAACACATTTTCCAACTCAGAAATGAACCCCCTTAATAGGGTACATTTGTGGAAAATTGATTTATTATTTTCCTGTGGTCTGCATCAGAAAGAAAAGGCCCAGTAGCCTATTTTGCATAGAGTCTTATCAAACATTGTTTTCCTCTGGTAGACTGGAAAGTTGATAATGCTTTCACTAGAAGGGAATGTTTTGCTTCAGTGCCCAGATTTTGATTTATGTTCAAAACTACTTCTGGTGGAATAAATGTCATTTCCAATCAGAAAATCAAAATATTTCTTAAATGAGAGGCTGCATCTCCTACACATTTTTTGCTTCCTGCTGTTTTTTGTTTGTCTGTCTGAGACCGACTAATTTATGAAACTAAGACAAAGTCTGGAATAATTTTGAAATTACAAAACAGGCATTTTTCATCTGTTTTTAACATGAGAATTTAGGTTTGGTGGAAATTTTTAGTGGCAAGAGTGACTCAGGGCCAACCAAATGCTCCTCAGAGCTGTGACCTCACATCAATGTGTCTAGCACATAATATTGAGACTTTCAGAGCTGGTATATTATCAATCTAAAAACCCATAACACTCTTAATTACCATTTAAATACGCCTTAGTTAAATTTCTTACCATGTTAAATTGTAATGAGAGATGAAAATCTCCAATCAAAGCTCTGTTTTTAGTCAGTTCCAGAAGGTCTGTGATTTTTACACAGGAACTCTGATTAAATGTGTCCTTCGATCTCTCCCTGTGTCAAATGAGCTGATGCCAAAAAAGGGGCATTTGGAGTTGCTTCTAAATGCAAATTATCCTCAATTCCAGCTTTAATAAAGATCCTGTCGTCCTAATTAGTGCTTGATTAAATTAAACAGAACGGATTCAAATCCACTGCCCTTTCCCCAAACCATCCCTACAAAAAACAGCCTTCAAGTTGCCTTTGAAATCTTCAGAATTCTTCCTTTTTAAACCCCTGGAATGCATCCCATAGAGAAATAATGGCTATTGCTAATTTCTGGTTTGTGATGTATCCTCTGGACAGAGAGGACTTCTCCAGAGACAGGATCATTTCTCCGTGATTTTGGAGTCCTGAAATGTGTCTGGACTTTTCCAGGCAGGTTTATAGGGAAGGGAGGCAATTATTTATCATGGAATCATAGAACAGAATCATGGAATGGTTTGGGTTCAAAGGCACCTTCAAGACCATCTTGTTCCAACGAGGTTGCTCCAAGCCCCATCCAACCTGGCCTTGGATGCTTCCAGGGAAGAGGCAGTCACAGCTTCACTGGGCAACCAGGGCATCACCACCCTCTGAGTACAGAACTTCCTCCTAAAATCTGATTTAAATCTCTCCTCTTTCAGTTTGCTGGCACCTGCCTGGATGGAGCTGGGCACCCTGAGAAAGTGGGTTGAAGGTGTCTTTTAGTTATTTCCAGAAGCATGTGGAGTTGGACACCCAAATCATTGACAAGAATTCATCCATTGTGGATGGGCTGAGGCACACCACGATGTCTCCTTGTGCCTGAGGATTCCCACCAACTCCGTACTTGGGATGGGACAGGGAATTCCATAAGGAAAGAAAAAAACTAGGAGAGGTCAGGACCTGGGTTGAGTAGAGAGATGGGAAAGACCTAGGAATAAGAGCAGAAGTGTGATTCAAGGTGCCATCAACAAAGATATGCCCCTTTTATTATTATTTTTATTATTGTTGTTGTTTTTAGTTGCATTATGATCTATAAATTCAGAATGTTTCTTATTCAGTAATGAACTAATTTTCAGGGATTTTATTATTTATTATCTTGTTTTAGAGCCGTGTGTCCAGCACAGCTGGATACAGCTGCCTGGGCTGGACTGTGGCAGATAAGAAAAACAAAGATGTTCATGGGCAAAGGGTCACATCAGGCATTTCACATCCTTAATTTTATAGCCAAGCTATCAAACCCATCAGAATGATGGGACATTGCAGGCTTTACCCCCTGCACAGGAGTTTTAAGCAGTTTGGACCCGTGGAGGTTTGTGACATCCAGCTGGAAGTTCCTAGGCCAGGCAGGATTTAACCCACCTCAGTCCTGCCTCAGTTTGCAGCAACCCAAAAATCTTAACAGCAAAAATGTCTGGTCCTGTGAAAGAAATGGGGAGTGGAGGCACTTTTCTATCTTTAGGGAGGACCTTGACCTGGCTGCTTTCTTGGCAATCTAATGCAATTCAGGATGGACTGTGTCCCTGGAATTACTAACTTGGAGGAATTTGGGTTGGGATCCACCTCATCTCATTTCAGAGAACTCCATCTGATCTGATCACATTCAGTCCCCCAATCAGGGAATGGTTTGGGTTGGAAATGAACCTTAAATGAACTCCTGGTCTTCTAGTCCAACCTCCTGCAATGATCAGGGACATCTTCAACCAGATCACGGGTCTCAGAGCCCCATCAAACCTGACCTTGAATGTTTCCTGGGATAGAAGTTTGGATAACCTTATCTGGTGTTTAACCACTCCCACCACAAAAGATTTCTTCCTTAGAGCCGGTCTAAATCTCCCCTCTTTCAGTTTAAAACCATCACCCCTTGTCTAGTCACTACATACTCTGCTAAAATGTTTCCATCTTTCTCATAAATTCCCTTTAAATATTGAAAGGCTTCAAAGGCTTCAGTAAGTTTTTCCCAGATCCTTCTTTCTCCTTGCTAAATAACCCCAACTCTCCCAGCTTTTACTCATTGGAGCAGTGCTCCATCCCTCTGAAAGAAAGATGTATTCCCCTAGAATTAGAGTATTCCTCCAGCATTAGAATCTTTTCCAGTGCACAGATGGAAAAGGTTCAGGTTGTTTGCATGCTGGGAATTACAGGATCTTTAAAGTTGGAAAAAAACCTTGAAGATCATCGAGCTCAACCTTTGGCTGATCCCCACTCTGTCACCCAGCACATCCAGGCATTTCTTGAACACCTCCAGGGATGGTGACTCCTCCACATCCTGACCCTGCAATGTTCTTGCCCCAGAACGAGTTGGGGAAAAAAAAAAAAAGTTTAGGTGTGAACTGCTCACCTTGCTCTGAATTCTCACCCAGCTCTGAGTTTTACGGACTCAACTCTTCTTTTTCTTGTCCTAAAATCCTGGGTTCCATGAGACAGCCCTGGCAGTGATGGTGTCTGCCGGACTTGCTGGGGCTGCAGAAGGAGGCATTTGTCACTCACCCAGCAGCAGGGTGGCCCTCACAAAATAAAGATTTTTGCTGTGACCAACACTGCAAACACCCACCCACCCCACGTGTGGGCTGTGTCTCCTGCTGGGGGAAGCCCAGCAGCTGCGTGGGGATTTTATCCCCATTAGTTTTCACGTTGTCAGTGAGATAAGGAGACATCCTGGCGTGTCCTGCATGACAGAATCCTGCCAGCAATAGAGACTCCTACAGCTGCTGGAAAAATATCATTTATTGGCAAGGCTGGCCCACATTTCTACAGATATTTGTGCTATTTCGTGGAAAGAATAATTTTATTTTAAGAATGTTTATCTGCCTCTAAGCCTGGGTATCTATAGCACTCTCTACATACAATACTTGGCTGGCATTTCTGAAAGTAGTTTAAATAACAGAAATTGGAGGTTTTTTAATCCTTATGTGTTATCAGTTACCAGCCTGATATCAGTACCATACCATCTTAGGGAGTAGAGATGAAACCCCTTCTCAGAGGTTTAATCATCAGGAGATTGGATTCCACATCCCTGGAAGTGCTCAAGGCCAGGCTGGATAGGGTTTGGAGCAAGCTGGTTTAGTGGAAGGTGTCCCTGCCCTTGGCAGGGTGTTGGAATGAGAGGATCTTTCAAGTCCCTTCCAATCCAAATAATTCTGAGCCTATTGCTGTCATTTTTGTGTTGCTGGAACCAAGTGAAGGGGGGGAGTGAACTCTCACTGCCCACATGACCCAGAAGGAAAGGACAATACCCCAGAATCCACAAGATCCTCCCTAACTGTGCTGGGCCATACCCAGAGCTCCAAAAACACCACCTTGGTGAGGGTGTGGCCTGGAACCCCCCCAAAAAATGGTCCAGGTTTCACTCCCAGGCTTCACCACTCCCTGGAGATGCCAACTGCTGCTGTCCACATTCCCCGTCCTGTCCTAATGGACACAACAACTTCTGCTTGCATTAAGAAGGTGGGAAAATTATGGCCTTTCTACATCCTGGAGAGATTCTAGAAAAAGAAAAAAGATTGGTTAAAAATAACCAGGCTGTGGCTTTGCAGGCAAAACTGTGCAATTACTTTAGGTCTGTTACTCAAGACTGTGAGAACAGAGTGAAATGCAGCAGATGGGGGAAGACTCAGCAAACACAGAGTTTGCTTGTCTTTAGAACTTTCCAACAACATTTTTTTTCCCTTTTTTTTTTCCCTTTTCCCTCTGGCTGTTGCTTGCTGATCACAGTTATATGTTTGGAATAAATCTTATGCCTAATAAATGCATAGTATATCAGCTGTTGGGAGTTTTTAGAGGTGATTTATCTTCCCTCTACCTTCATCAGGAGAAGCTTTATTTGGACTATCACTAAATTTCACCCTTAATTTGAGGCAAAAAAACCCCAAAACAAACAAACAAACAAAAAAACAAAAAACAAAAAAACAAACAAAAAACCCCCAAACAAACAAACAAACAAAAAAAGCCAACAAAAAAAAACCACCACAAAACTCTAAAGGAGGATAGATAAGATTAGGTATTAGGAAGAAATTCCTCCCTAGGAGGGTGGTGAGGCCCTGGTATGGAATTCCCAGAGAAGCTGTGGCCATCCATCCCTGGCAGTGTTCCAGGCCAGTCTGGACAGAGCTTGGAGCAACCTGGGATAGTGGAAGGTGTCCCTGCCCATGGCAGAGGAGCTGGAACTGGATGATCTTCCAGATCCCTTCCAAACTAAACCATTCTACATTATCTGATTAATTTAAAATCCTTTACTAAGAGAAATATAGGGTTTGGTGCTGAAATAATTAAAAATTTCATTGAGGGCCAAACATTGTTTCCCCCTCAATTTCTTCTATTTTAAATAAAAAAGAAGCCCTTTGCTTCATAACCTTGTATTTAGACTTGTCTTCGTTTAAGTGGGAACCCTCAGTTCAAGCATTTTCCATTTTTTAGGGAAAGGGCTAGGCTTTGAAATCCTAAGAAATACAAAACCCGCCCTTTTCCACCAGGACATTTCAATGGGGGCAGCTCTCAGCCAGAGACAGAGGGATTAAAGAAGGCACCAAAAAATCCAGGGAGCAATTATAAAGACACAAAGGACAAAGATTATTCACAGATTTAATTATGCTCATTTGCATAATCGTCCTCAGGGACACAAGTCTGTGGCTAAATCCCTGGAATCTCCTGCTCACGCAGCTCTTGGGTTGTTCATTGATCCTGAAGGAATTTTTTTTCATAGGGAAAAGCTGTGGATGTGGCAGGAGGTCTGACCACCATCCTGAAAACCTCAGGTGGCTCCTATTTTCAGCCATCCCCAAAAAAAGATTCAGCACCACAGACATCCCAAGAGCCGTGAGGAGACTGATGGAGGCTTCTCCCCCAATCTCACCCCTGTATAACCGTGCTGGGATAAAACACCCTTTAAATGTCAGATGAGCAGGAGCCTGCAGGTGGCTTTACCTCCCTCCCTGGGGATATTTCTGACTCACAGGCAGTGCCCAGGGGGCTGCATCAGCCACCTCCAATGCGGGGGAAGGCAGGTGGGCCAGGCAGAGCCCCGGCCCCACGGGGGGAGAGATGCTTTCAGCTCTGACTCACCCATCCCTGTGTGCCTTTGGAGGGAGAGGCAGCAGCTTCAGAGAGTGGGAGTTGCTCTGCTATTTTCTGTTTACCAGCTCTGCTCGCTGTCGTTTCCCACCTGGGGGACAACGGGTTTGAAAGCCAGAGTGCAGCATTTTGTGGCTGAGAACATTTGTTTTATTTTTTTTTTTCCTCCTCTCCCGATGAAGGGTGAAAGTTCAGCGCTGGCAGGAGAAGTTGGAAAATGGAGAAGTGGAGAGGGGAGGGAGAAATCTTATTTTGGGCAGGGAGAGGATATCACTGTTATTTTACATCCAGAATTTCCAGAGGGTTTATTGGCACCTATTAACTTAAATACTTGGGAAGGGGAAAAATGAGCCTTCCTTGCCTCCAGATCCTGGCTGGATGTTTGATGCTGGACACCAGTGCCATTCCTGCCACACAGAACTCAGATAAAGCTACCAAAAGTCCCTTTAGGTCAACATTTCTATGCCTCAGAGCTGTCAATCTTCCCATCAAACTTGGTGTCACTCGGGTCCATTTCCTGCTGGATGCATTATCCGTGGAGAATCAATTGCATGGCTTGGGGCTGGGTTATTGATGCCATTATCTTGTTTATGGCTTGGAGATGTTTCTGGCTTTAAAAGCAGTGCCCTTCTAACACCTGAGTCAAAGAAAAGTCCAATTATTCTCATATTTCAGATGTCAAAATGGAGATGGATCCACTCAGGGTTGTGTTGTTTGCAGGGTTTGATCCTGTTCTGTGTTCTCTTGGAATGGCATAAAATGGTTTTGCTTGGAAGGGACCTTAATGATCAACCTCTTTTAACTCTCCTGCCATGGGCAGGGACACCTTCCACTATCCCAGGTTGCTCCAAGCCCTGTCCAACCTGGCCTTGGACACTTCCAGGCATGGGGCAGCCACAGCAGCAGCTTGTGCCAGGGCCTCACCACCCTCATTATCTTATATCCCATCTAAATCTACCCTCTCTTACCTTGAAGCCATCCCCTCTTGTCCTGTCACTGTTTGCCATAGCAAAAAGCCCCTTTCCAGCTTTCCTGTATCCCCTTTTAGGTACTGGAAGGCCTCAGCAGGGTCTCCAGGATACCTGGTGAGCAGGTTCTGAAAGTTCTTCTCAGACAGGCTGAGGACTTGAACCTCATCTCTTGTCTAACTCCAAGAGCAAGATCCAATTTATATCTCACATGCCTCCAGCAGCAAACTTTTACAGGAGTAGGTTGGCTTAGCCAGGAGAGATTTTCAGACCTGGATCCTAAATGGAGACCTCCCAACAGCCTGGTGGTATCTACCTGACTTCCAAACAGATTTGGAGGCTTGTGCTTCCCCTTTCCAGACAAGCCCTATGGAGCACCTCCAGCTGGCACTCACAGTCTCAGATCTTGGCAGGGAAAGTCTGTCTGCCCAGGAAAGCTCATTGTGCATGGCAGGAGCTGCCAAATTCACAGCTGGGGCTTAGCCATGAGCAATAGTGGAATTCTGGGGGGGAAACCATGGGAAGTGGCAGCACACACCCCACATGTGAAAGGGGTGAGTACCTGGAGGAGTTTCCCGAGGCTGGAAAAGCAATTCCCAGTGCTGAGACACACTCAGGTTTGGATCAGAGCTGTGATATCCATGAAAATGCAGAACCTCCCACCCTCCACACATTTCACGTGGGCCATTATCCTTTTCCATCTCTCACACCCAGGTTTTTCTCCTCGTTAGACATTACCTGGTTTTTATGGACAAAGAATGAAGCTGAATCATTCACCCAGACTTAAGACTGCATTAAGATTTGGATCCCACTCTTGAAGCAGCCAGATCTAATGGGAGGAAGGACTCTTGAGTCTGCATCCAGCTCTGGGGTCCCCAGCACAGGATGGACATGGAGCTGTTGGAGTGAGTCCAGAGGAGGCACCAAGGTGATCAGAGGGATGGAGCAGCTCTGCTGGGAGGAAATGCTGGGGGAATTAAAATTGTTTGGCCTGGAAAAAAAAGAAGGCTTGAGGTGACCTAATTGTGGCCTTCCAGTACCTAAATAAGCTGACAAGGAACATGGAGAGCAACAATTTACTACAGCATGGAGGGACAGGACAAGGCTTCAAACTGAGAGTAGGTTTGGATTGAATATTAGGAAGGAATTCTTCCCTGGGAGGGTGGTGAGGCCCTGGAATGGAATTCCAGAGAAGCTGTGGCTGCCCTATCCCTGGAAGTGTCCAAGGCCAGGTTGGATGGGGCTTGGAGCAGCCTGGGATAGTGGAAGGCAGCCCTGCCCATGGCAGGGAGTGGGAGTGAGATGATCTTTGAGATCCTTTCCAACCCAAATCATTTCCTGTTTGATTCTTCTTGCATTGGAATGAAACACGTTCCAATGTGAACTGATGACCTTCGGCTGCAGGAGGTTGCTCTGGAGGGAGCTAAAGATGCTCCAGCTTTTTCCTCCATCTCCACATGGTTCTGGAGCCTTGCAGGGTCCTGGTCTAAACTTAGGGAAACTTTGTGGTCTCTCTGCTTTCCTTCTGAGCTGAGGGAAACCAGAGAGTGTCACCTCTTGGAGGTGTCACCTCTTGAAGGTGTCCATTGCCTACATTCCCAGATTTATCCTCACTCTACAAACAGATTTAGGAGTGCCTTGGATGAGGACCCTGTCCAGATTCCCTCTGAAATCCCTGGAACAAGGAATGCATGGGAATGCTCAGGAAATGCAGCTGGATTCCCAAGCAGCAGCACAACCAAACAACACACTCCTTGCTCTTTGCAGTTTTGGGTAATTTGATTAAAAGTCAAGTTGTTAAACAATAACATTTAGAACATCTGGATGGGTAAATTTCTCTTATTTTTTGATCCCAAACCCTTTACATTTAAGCACAATTTTACCCTTCAATAATTTCTAAATGCCTTTCTTTTTAAAACAATTGAAGACAGGGAAAACGAGGTGTTACTGGATGCATACTGGGGAACATAAGTCTTATTTGTTAGAGAGGCAGCAATGAACGACACACGTTACATAATTATATAGAAGATAGCAGGATTGCAGTGTTCTGAAACAAAAAACTGCTAGCATTTGGAAAGAAGAGGGATCATTGGAGGCAATTTATGTAGTTTAGAGTGATTTAAGCGTAGTTAAACAATTGCACATTTTGGTGCAATCTATGACATAACAGTCAAAAAGAACTGAAAAGTTTTCAAGTCTGTTTTCCTTGTCGGCTTCCCAGCCGATGCTCTACCAGGAAAACCTCTTATTTGTGGGGAGAGGCTGCTCCTGGCTTGGGTTTTCCTGAGATTTGTTCTCTCCTCCGTTATTGTGTGGTCAGTCACACCATTTCAACACTGGAATGTGTTGCCCAGAGGAGCTGTGGCTGCCCCATCCCTGGAAGGGTCCAAGGCCAGGCTGGATGGGGCTTGGATCAACCTGGGACAGTGAGAGGTGAAATGAGGTGATCTTAAAGGTCCCTTCCAACCCAAACCATTCCATGGTTCTTCTTGGAGAAGTATTGGGCAAACTGGTTTGAATGGTGAAAGTTTGAAATCTCATCGTGTTCCAACAGGTTTTGGGAAAATTGGAGGAACAGCAGAGCTGAAGTAGCTCAGCTGGGAGAGCGTTAGACTGAAGATCTAAAGGTCCCTGGTTCAATCCCGGGCTTCAGCAGAGTTTTCCTGCACTTTTGTGTGCCCAGGGCTGGAGACACCTGGACACCCAGGACAGAGTCCAGCCCAGGGCCAGCAGGACTGGGAGGCACTGGAGGGGACTGGAGCATCTCTGCTGTGGGGAAAGGATGAGGAGCTGGGACTGGTGGCCTTGAGAGAGAGTGGAGTTCCTCTTCTTGGACATATTCCCAAGTGAGCTGGAAGTGGTCCTGGGCAAGGGGCTGCAGGTCCTGCTTGAGCAGGGCTTTGGACCTCAACCAGTCTGAGCCTGTGAAAGAGGGACAGGGTTTTACAATTCCAGTTCTTCAGCAAAAATCATGATATAAAGGGATTTTTGTTCCTCCCACTGCCTGTTCCCAATCCTGTGGTATGGACTGCCGTGTAAATTGGTGGCAATGTTAAGCCACTGATGGGGTGGGGCTGTTTAGTCTGGAGTGAGTCCAGAGAAAACCACAAAGATTGTTAGAGAGATAGAGCTCCTCTCTTATGAGGAAAGGCTTGGTTTGTTCAGCCTGGAGAGGAGAAGGTTCCAGGAAGACCTCAGAGCCCCTTCCAGTGCTTAAAGGTGCTCCAAAAGAGCTGGAGAGGGACTTTGGAAAAGGGCCTGGAGTGTCAGGACAAGAGGGAATGGCTTTTAATTGACAGATGGCAGGGTTAGATGGGATATTGGGAAGAAATTCTTCCCTGTGAGGTTGGGGAGGCCCTGGCACAGGTTTCCCAGAGAAGCTGTGGCTGCCCCAGCCCTGGAAGTGTCCAAGGTCATGTTGGACAAAGCTGGGAGCAGCCTGGGATAGGGGAAGGTGTCCCTGCCCACAGCAGGGGTGTTGGAACTCAATGATCTTGAAGGGTCCTTCCAACCCAAACCATTCCATGATTTTATGCTCCTTTGAGGACAACCACTGGTGCCTGACCAGCTCTGCCAGGCAGCGTTCCAGGCTTTGAGCAGCACCAGCCACAGCTGCAGAGTCATCATTACCAGCAGAGCTCAGCTCCTTGCTAGAATTAATGATTCGAGTCTGCTTAATTAAAGGTTTCTCCCCTTTGCCCTAAATGTTAATCCCTTCTCCAGCCATGGAATTGCACAGGGGCTCTCTGAGCTCACTTCTTGCCTGTAGTGGTGACATTTTGTCAGTGAGGCACTGAAAGAGGGACTGGATCCTCCTCTCACTTCACTGCTGCCCTCTCCCCAGAACAGCAGAAACAATGCTTTGACATCACATTACATAACTTTCTTCTTACGAACCCTTGCAAACATCTTTATTGCAGAAAAAAAAAATTGAAAGAATCTTGGAAATAACTTTTGAACTTCAGAGAAAAGGAAAAAGAGAAAGGTTGGCTGAGACAGATTAAAACTCATGATTCATCAACAGTAGAGCTGAGATGAAACCTGAAAAAGACCTGCTCTACCCCCTGCAACATTTCTGAAAAATAAAGGTGGCAGGGGTGAGTGATATCATCGTGGAAAAATAAGTGTGAGTGTGGGGAAGACAACACAGTCAGGAAATACAATAATCCCTGGAGCCAGGACAGGCTTGGCAGTTCATTCCTACCCACTCTCATGGTTATCCATGATTTAGAGTGGCTGCAAGGGGCTGCCAGGTGGGAACTTTTGAGATATTTGAGATATTATGCCATCTTTTGCAGAGCCACAGTGCAGTTCCAGATGGATCTGAATGCGGGTGTTGCAATTCAGAGAACTTGTCTCGCCCCTCATTTGCAAAAATCTGCAATTAAGAAAAGCCCAGAGTCCTGGTCTCTCCTCATTCCATCTTGTTTTCTGCTTGGCTCTCCATAATCCCAAGATCTGGGATAATTTCCTCTCCAGACAAAATGAGCCTCAAGAAGGACAAAAATGCTTCAGGAGCTCCAGGGATTGCTGAGATTGGATTTAAGCAGGAAATAGAACAAATTTCCCGGGGCGGAATCCTGCTTGTGGCTCGGATGCCTGGGAAAAAGGGAATGGATTGACGGAGGAATGGTCGTAAGGCAGCAGAAAAGAGGGACTGATGTCAGAGCTCCTAATTTCCATTCCTACGTCACCTAGCAACACTCCAGTTAAGGACCGAACTTCCGAGACCTGGATTCCCTGGGAATTTTCCCATTAGGTGGCACCACTGGCCTTGGGAAGGCTTTCATCTGCTCTGGCTCCATCCAGCCACATAGACCTGGATCCAAATGCACTCATCTCCCTCCCAGAAATTCAGGAACAGCTGCAAGTGAATCAGATTTGTGAAAACCTGAAAGTGCTGTGGGTTATTTGTTGTAATTAATTTGGAGAAAAAAACTTTTGCTAGGACCCAGCCTATCTTTGCACTGGGTTTAATACAGATTCTGGAAAACCCCATAGAGGGACAAAACCTGGCTGTTCTTGCATGAATTAAATGATCCTGAAGGTCCTTTCCAACCCAAAAAATTCTGTGATTGGGTCAGTTGTAGAGATTTGCCTTTTTGGCCTCAGAGAAGTAGCCGAGATGAATCCCATCCCAGGAACATTTTCAAAATTGCTGTGTTTTACAGAAAAAAATGTCATGCCAGATCTTCTCTTAATGGTCTTTGCTCCCTGTCACATGGATGTGCCTACCTGGCCTCACAGGATTTTGGAAATCATCACTGCTGGTAATGCCAAAACAGCTCACAGCTCTTCAGGGAAGAACAAAACAGAACTATTTCACAGAATTAGAGGCTCTGATGTTTCAAAATAGACATTGGTCTGTTTTGATTTGCTTTCAAAGACAGAATCTTTGAAGAAAAATTAAGCCTGGAGCAAGTCCACACTTCAGACATTAAAAACCCTTCAAAGCAAAGCTTCACATGTGAGTAAACACTTAGGATAGACTCCAAAATAATCAGCTAAGAAATCATCTGGCTGTGCAGTTCTCACTTTCCTTCAGCATCCAAGTGTGGAAAAATATACCAGGAAGACTGTTCCGTTCCTAAAATCTGATCCAAGATGTACTTGTAAGATCCACAGTCACTGAGCTCGAGAAATTGCTCCTTTGAAAACTTTCTGGAGATAAAAATAACCAGCCCTGCTCTGAACACACAGCTTTGGTTTGGGGGTGATCTTGCAGAGGACACAGTGCAAGATTTTTTCTTTCATGGACAATAGGAAAAAACTTCCTGGGGTCAATATCCAATTTCCTTCTTCTTATGGATCTGAGGTCCAGGTGGAGATGAGAGAGATCTTCAACAGGATTAATAAATTAATAAAAAACTCTTAAAAAAACCCCTAACTAATTAATTTTTATACATTATCAATATAAAAATATATTAAAAATATTCTAAAAGTTTTATTCTAATTCTTATTATTTTTCTTTATAATTTCTAATAATAAACTTTTTTTCTTTATATCATTTAAAATTAAACCTCTTTTACCTTCTTCCTAATTCTATCTCACAACAAAGAATAAATAAATAATTCTAATAAATACACTAGCCATTTAACTAACACTAAAACCCTCAACATAAATCAATGCAATAACCAAAAAAATTCAAATTAACAAACCAAAACCACTACAGACAAGGATTGTTCCTTCCCATTTCAGGGCTGAGGCCTGATTACCCTCCTGTGGCTCCAATTCCTGGACAGTACTGTGGATTCCTCTCATATCAGCAGCTCTTCCAGACACAAAATGGAATTGGTTTTGGGAATTGCTTTTGGGGTTATGTCGTCTGTTGGCTGTGGTCTTTAGCCACGCCCTGGATTTGTTACCTGCACCTTTTTTTTTTTAGCACCACAGAGCTTTCAAAAGCTGGATCTGGAATGTTTTAGGTCACATAAAGGAGATAATTTCTAAGCCAAGAAGCAGAAATTTTGTAGCACTGCTCAGCTGTCCAAAAATTCTCCACCTGACAAGCACAAAGATGCTGAGACCCTCAGCCACCCATGGCCAGTTCCTCAGTGACCATGGGTGGGATCACCATTGGGATCCAGTGCTGGAAGAGTTTTCGGAGAAAGAAAACCCACTTGGGGAATGATCCTGATGTCTGGATATTTCAAGAGACTCTATAGCCTAGTTTGTGAGCCTGAGATATCAGGAACTGTTATCTAATAAATCTCAGTGAGGAAATATCATCTGCTGTCAAGCTGAACATTCAAACCCAGATTAAATATATTTCTGACACCTTTCACTACCAGATTTTTAACAGACATGGAAAACTTACTGTGTGTTCCACATATGTATTTTGGGAAGATGTGAATTTGGAGCTGGTGAAAGATGGGAGATGGTCCTGGGAGCGAATTATTTGCAGGATAAGGTGGTGGGCTGGGCAAACATCTCCCATATCACTGCATGAAGATGCCTGGCTCCCATTCCTTAGGTGGATAGAGACAGATTGATGTGAAAAGATTAGCCAGGCTCCATGAATAATTCCAGATCCTTCCGTGGGCTCTGTGAAAAGGTGTCAGGAAATTCAGTTCAATGCTACTGCTGCTGGCTGGTTCCCAGATCAGGGCTGCTGTTTAATTCCAGATTTAGCTGTGTTTTATCACAGAACGTTTCAGGCTGGGAAGAGCCTTCAAGATCATCTCTTTCAAATCCCCTGGCATGTGCAGGGACACTTTCCACTGTCCCAGGTATCTCCAAGCCCCATCCCACCTGGCCTTGAACACTTCCATGCGTCTTGAGCTATTACTTTTGATCTCAGTCTGTCTCTATCCTGTTCTCTGAAATAATGCTTTGATTCCCAAGATAAAGTTAACCAAAGGCTGCCTGAAAAGGCTTAAAGATCCTCGTGTTTCAACAGGTTTTGGGAAAATCTGAGCATCAGCAGAGCTGAAGTAGCTCAGCTGGGAGAGCGTTAGACTGAAGATCTAAAGGTCCCTGGTTCAATCGCGGGCTTCAGCAGAGTTTTCCTGCACTTTTGTGTGCCCAGGGCTGGGCTCTCCAGTACAGGAGACACCTGGACATCCAGGAGAGATCCAGCCCAGGGCCAGGAAGATGATCACAGAATCACAGGATGGGTCAGGCTGGAGGGCACCACAGCGGGGTCTGGTCCAACCTCTCTGCTCCAGCAGAGCCATCCCAGAGCACAGGTACAGGATTGTGTCACTAGAAGGTTCTGGGATATCTCCAGGGAGGGACACTCCACTCCCTTCTGATCTCTGTGCAGAGCTTGGTCACTGCCCAGGGAAGAAGTTCTGCCTCATATCCAGGTGGAACTTCCTGGGATCAGTTCCTGCCTGTTCCTCCTGTGCCATTGCTGGGCACCAGGAGCAGAGCCTGATCCCTGCTCTGAACCCTCCCTGCAGACAGGGACAGACAGGGATGAGTCTGTCCTCTCTCAGTTGTCTCTTCTCCATGCTGAACAGGCTCAGGTGAACGTAATGAAAGGATTGGAGCCTCTTTCTTATGAGGAGAGGATGAGAGGGATTGGTTGCCCCAAGAGGTCGTGGAGTTTCCATTCTGAGAAACTTTAAAATGCCACCTGGCTGTGGCCCTGGGTTACTGGCTCTGGTGGTCCTGCACTAGAAGACTCCTCCAACTCTTCAGCAAGTAGAGGACAAAGACAAAATGTTATGTATAGGGCAGGGAAGAGCCAGGCCAATGTCACCCTCAGTTTTTTCCATCACCAGTGTCCACTTGGCACAATCTGCACAATCATCCTGGCTGATCAATCAGCCAACAAAGAGCTGGGATCGAGATTTTGGTGTCAGAAGAACCAGACCTACACATGAATAAAAGCAAATTTAAACACTACTATCCTTAAAATATCATCAAGGTTCAGTTTTCCTCTTTTTCTTTTTCATTATTTTTCCTTTTTTTCAGTCAAACTAACAGCTCTAATAGCATACAGAGGCTCCTTCAAATTGAACTCCTCACCCTCTCTGAAATCCCAGTGCCTGTCATCACTCTGCTGCAGGATCTGCAGCGCAACGTCACACACAGAGCCCCCAAATAAACTTCCGCTCTCCTTTCAGGCACCATCTGTGTCCCATTTCTGCAGCTCCTGGCAGAGATCGCTTCCCTTCTATGGAATGTTCCTTCCCCTCGCCGAGCCGCAGATTTTCGGAGGTGGGGAAGTCGGCGGGTGGAACGGCTCCCAGCTCCATGCAAACGCAGAGCACTGGGATGCCCTGGGGTGGTGGAATGGTTTTGGTGTTCACCCTTGGTCAGATGGCCCCAAAACAGGCTCCAGGGCAACCCAGAGAAAAGGTAAAGACAGCACTTGGTCATCTGACTGTGAGAAATGGGGGAGGCTTCACTGGGATGTTGGGTGTTAATGAGGGTGGGAGTGGTGAAGGGAGGAAGAGCCAGGTTGGGGATGATCATGGAGGGGTCCAAATGCACTGGAACACGCTCTGGGTCAGAGGCACAGAATCACAGAACCACAGAACCACAGAACCACAGAATCAGAGAATAATCTGAGTTAGAACAGACCCCCAAGCATTGTCAAGTCCAACTCCTGGCCCTGCACAGGACACCCCAACAATCCCACCACGTGCCCAAGAGTGTTGTCCAAGCACTTCTTGAACTCTGTCAGTCTTGGTGCTGTGACCATTCCGTGGGGAGCTGTTCCAGTACCCAACCACCCTCAGGGTGAAGAATCTTTTCCTGACATCCAACATAAATGTTCCCTGACACAGCTTCAGGCCATTCCCTTGGGTTCTATCACAGGTCACCACATCGGTGTCCACCCCTTCTCTTCCTCTCTGGAGGAAGTTTTAGACTGTGATGGGGTGATTTGAGATGTGAAGTTTTAGACTCCCCTCATTCTCCTCTTCTCCAGCTGAACAAAAGTGTCCTCAGCTGCTCCTCACACGGCTTCCCCAGGATGGAGTTCCCAGTTTTGTCTTCCTCTTACGCAAATAAATTGAGCTTTAATGCACAATTCAGGCAGCTGCAACTCAAACAGATCATGAAGAGCCTTGCTTTAGGCTCTCCACCAAACCAGCTGAATCTCTGCCAATCCCCGTGCCTCAGTTTCCCTCACTGCAGCACTGACACTTCCCAAAGAGTGGGAAGAGTCAGCTTGCAGGTGAAAGCACTCTGTGTTCCCAGCTTGTTTTTGTGTGTTATCCCAGCACGTGTCCCCAGGGATGATGCTGGATTACTCATACATCTCTTGAGTCCTCTGTTTCTCTAATTCCTTTTATTTGCAAGGATTAGGAACAGTCATGCTATCCAGGAAAACACAGCCCTCACAATGCCAGCATCGACGTCACGGAGCTGTGCTCAGCTGTGTTTCTGTTCCCAAGAAACTCCTGGGACTTTCAGGTGGATTCACCTCAAAGTGGAACGGAAATGGAGAGGAGGGAGTGATTAGAAAGGAGAGGACAGATCGTCTCAGAACACTGCAAGATGAGGTAAATAATGAGGAAACCGTGTGGGAAAGCAGGTGATTCAGAATCCTGGGTCACCTTTGATACAGAACATTTCAGATGGCCAGGAGATACTTTGGGATTCATCTGGAAAGGGAGAGGCTACCGGGGGTGAGAAAAACTTGGAATATTTTTCCTGTTGTGGCAAAGGTTAGCCAGGTTGAGTGTTGACGATGTGGATCTGGAGGTTGTAAGGATGAGGATGAGGAATTTGTGGTCGAGCCAGAGGTCAGCATTGTAAGAAAGGCGTTTAAACTGGTTAAGGAAAATTCCCAGGCTCATACCAGCCAATATAGGGCAGCTCTCAATGAGCTCTTTCCTGTCCTCCAGAAAGAGCAACAGATGCCAGAAGCGACTTGTAAGGACTTCTAGGAAAAGGGTTTTTGTGGTTGCTGGGAGCCACCTTCCCATCCCTAATGTTCATTTTGCTACACAACCTTCTCTCTTGCCACTGTGGCTGATCCCTCTGAGGATGCTCAGGTCTCATTAGACATAACAAAGTGGATGAAGGAGGTGTGATAAATCAAAATCTTCTTTTCCCCATTCTCCTTCCATTATTAGTTTTAAGGGTGGATTTTTTTGTTGTTGTTGTTTTTTCTTTTTTTTTTTTTATTTTTAGTTATAAACAGAGCCACAAAATTCAGGGAAACACCTGGGGTGTAGCCTACTTTTGAAATGGTATTACCCTTTGATTTTGAGGTTGTAGCCCAGAACTCTGATATAAGGAGCTATGGAACAATCTTTATATTGGTTATCCCAGCTGCCAAAACAAGAGGTGTTCGGACATCTGTTGCCTTGGTGCTACCATGTTTAATACCCTGGTTATTAAATCAATAATCCTGTCTGTGAAGATTTTGTCTAAAAGTGTTAAAGTACTTTCTTGATCATTTTGATAACTTTTGGTTCATGGGCTCTGCTTCTGGTTGTGGACACTCGCACATTTTGGCAAGAGAAGTGGCCATCACACAGAAACAGGGAAAAGAAAATGGTACCCCCAAATCAATCTCCAGCAATTTGAATTGTTTGAAAGCCCTCTTTGTTCCAGTCCTGTATTCACATGGAGACCCCCATTCCCTCAAATCCCAGTTATAAACGGGTTCGCTAGGAAGTTTCATTATTAAAAAGTTTAAGTCATTATTAAATCATTATATCAGGAATAGTGTGGCCAGCAGGACCAGGGCAGTTATCACCCCCCTGTACTCAACATCTCCAATCCTGGGTTCAGTTCTGGGTCCCTCACAACAAGAAAGACATTGAGGGGCTGGAGAGTGTCCAGGGAAGGGAATGGGGCTGGGAAAGGGTCCGGAACACCAGGAGCAGCTGAGGGAGCTGGGGAGGCTCAGCCTGGACAAAAAAAAAGAGGCTCAGGAGGGACCTTTTCTCCACAACGCCCTCTGACAGGAGGATGGAGCCAGGTGGGGATTGGTCTCTTCTCCTAAGTAAGGAAAAATGGGCGATAATGGTCTTAATTTGCACCAGGGGAAGAATTAGATTGAATATTAGGAAAACATTTCTCTGTAAGGATTGTCAAATGCTGGCACAGGCAGCCCAGGACAGTGGTGGAGTCCCCATCCTCGGAGGTATTTAAAAGCCATGAGGATGTGGCACTTGGGGACATAGTTTAGTGGTGACCTTGGCAGTGCTGCATTGATGGTTGGACTCAGTGATCCTAGAGGTCTTTTCCAACCTAAATCATTCCATGATTTGAAGCACCCAGCTTCATAAAAAACCATGGCAGAGAGGGGAAAAAGATCAGTAATCTCATTTTTCAGCCTATCCCAGCTGTTCTTCTCCTATCCCCTACAACAATAAAATTCCTGGGAAAGATGGACACGAGAAGGATCTCATGTATCCTGGGAGTGACAGCAGAACCCTTCAAACAAGAAGTGGGAATAACTCTTAACACATCCCAGAGTCCTGCCGTGCTCTGTCTGTGCCTCCCGCCCACCTGCCAGAGGGAAAAGTTCACCTGGAGGGGAAAACAAGCTGTCCCTGGAGGAGATGAGTCCAGGAGGATCCTGTGAAATGCCACAGCTGAGAGGACTTTCTGGATTGAGCCAGATCTGGGGGCATGAAAAGTGGGCAGATGAGGGGGACAAAGGGTTCAGAGAGGTGTCTTAACATCAATGTAGTCCAGAAAGTTTGGCTCATTTGGATTAATGAATCTCTTGCATAATCCTCGGGAAGCCTCTCTCTCACATTTTCAAATGTGAGAGATTTAATTTGTTTAATTTGCTGCAGTGTGTGAGACTGGCTTTTAACAATTTATCTTGACAGCTGCCAGCCCTGGAATGGGACAAATTCCTCAGCACTGCTGGAGGATTGATGCAGATGGATCTGTGTTGCAGATGGCTGTAGGCACATTTGCAGGTGTTTGTGGGGTTTGGGCTTCTTCTCCTGACATCTATCTAATTTATCTTTTTTTTCCTTTTTTTTTTAATAGTTTATGCTCCATCTCCTCCAAGAGAAGATGTTTGACCCATGTGGGAAGTTATGGCTCACTTCCCTTACCTGAGCTGAGGCCCTCAAAGGTCACTCTGGCCCCTGATTCATAAAATCACAGAATCAGAGTTTGGGTTAGACAACACCTTAAAGATCATCCAGTTCCAGCACTCCATGGACAAGGACAACTTCCACTTGACCAGGCCACTCAGAACCCCATTTAGTCACTTAGATTCTCCATCAGCACATGCACAAGCTAATAAATCATATTTCTGGACATATTTTCTCTTCAGGTTCTGTTCCTCTGTAAAATAATTTTTAGGAAGGTCCTTGCATCAAGCTCCAGCCTCCAGCATCTTGTGTCACCGTGTTTCCAAAGCAGGAACCTTTACAGAGCTGGCTGGAAAAATATTTTCTATATTATTTCTATTTTCTACATTATTTCTATTTTTTATATTGCCTCTTCTAAACCAGACACTACTGAGAAGATCTGAGACAACAATCCCTGTACAGGCCATTCACTGAAGGGTTGCACTTGATCCTTGTGAGTCCCTTCCAACTCAGAATATTCTGAGATTTTGTGAAATATCCAGAGCTGTTCAAGGCATGGACACTTTGATGGATGACCACAGGCCATCCATAAACTTGGGCTGAGGTTCTGTGCAAAATTACTCAAAAATTACCAGGCAGCTGAGAGGTGTTATTCTATTTTTTAGGGAAATCTGACACTCCCTCCAAACCCTGAGCTAACAGGTTTTTCCACAGAGAAGAACTAAAATTCCAGAGGTACTGAGATTTAAATGTACTGTCTATATTGAGAGGCTGGGGAAAAAAAAAAAAAAGGAAAAGCAGCTCAACTTAGAAACTTCAGCTCCAAGTTTAAAGTTTGAGGTGGTGATCTGAGACCTTAAGAGCTAAAAATCTTTGGGCTGAAAAGAAATGTACCATCAGTGGATTTTCAAGCCTTCTACTCCTGGTTTTATGTACATCTGCTCTTGGATATTATTTAAAGGATAGGCTGCAAGAGTAGGGAGCTTGCAGGGCAAATCTGGAGTCAAAGGAAAGTCTGAACTCCACTTTTGGAAGCTTTCAGGTGGATGCAAACCCAGCTTCCCTCAAGCAGCCCAGGAGATCCATGGCCACCCTTCAGGATCTTTAATGGGGTCACTTCAAAACCAGCAGCTGATTAAGCTCAGTCCAAGGGAAAAAAAAAAAAAGTTGCTGCCGTTTTCTATGCAGATTTTGTGGTTTTCCAAAGCCCCTTTCACTTCTCCTCCTCCTCCTCCATAAAATTCTCCTCTCTCTCCTCCTGTGGAGGTGCCAAAGCCTCCTCCATCAATTTGTGAGAACTTCTGCTTGAAAACTGGAGCAGAGAATCACCCACGGAACCAGGCTGGCATGAAAATACCAGAAGCTCTGATGCGAAACAACTTGAGGAGTTTCCCTGTGTCAGGGTGAAAGAAATGGGAACATGGAATCAAATCCACCAAAATCCCTGGGGGATGGGACACCTGCCTAGCACCTTCTGACCAAGGACAGGAATATGGCTCATTATGAGGACATTTTTTAATTTCCTCCTACTGTCTTTTAATTCATAATTGTATCCTTTCGCTGCTTGTCTGGGACTTAAGTGTACCCAAATCTGCTAATCTATTCCCCCCTCATCGGAAAAAAAAATCAGCAGCTCAAGCTTTCTCCAAAACATTTCCAATTGCTTGGAATGAGGGATTAGAAGGCAAAATTGAATTTCCAAAGAAAAAGAGAAATTTCCAACCCATGTAGCACAAGTCAAGGAGGTTAAAAAGCTGATCTAAGTGTTGTTTAAATCCTTATATGCTGTAGAGTAATTAAAATAACTTCTCTACTAGATCCTCATATTTTTTACATTAAATACTTTCCCAAATTTGCAGAGTTTTGTCAAGGATGTTTTCTGTGCTGTAGATACTTGCTAGAACCAAACTGAAATCCACCCACCTTTCTGCATGGAATTTCAAACTCTCCCCAAGCTGTCACCTCCTGAATGCTCCCAGAAGGTGCCAGAAGAGATTTTACTCCTGTCCCAGCCTGAATCCCACCTTGGGCAGGAGAATAAAAATCTCCATATCTAATAAGTGACAGCAGGAAGCTCCACAATCCCATTTCTCTCCGCTTTTCTAAGCACAGTTTGCATATTTTAAAAGCCTACTTCCCCTTGGAATGAGCAGCGCTTCACGTTCTCATCTTTTCCTCCACTTGCACCCTGCAGTCACAAATAAAATTAGGTTTTGCTATTCAAACCTAAGAGAAAGAAGAAACCAAAACCCCAAAAGTTAACAGCCCCTTTAATGACCTAAATTGTATTTAATTAATTGGCCACACATAGTAAAGCCAAGACCCTTTAAAGGTATTTTGACCGTCTGTTTACTTTAGTACCTGTGAGGAACTGAGCTAGGTCCAAAAAGTATTCTTTTATTCTCCAGTTTTAGTGTCTGGTGTTTAGAGCAACTCCTGGACAGTTGCTGCCATTGAATGCTTGTCTTTTTCAGTTTTGTTTTTTTGATTTTTTTTTTTTTTTAATTTTGGGGTTTTTTTTTGCATGGCACATGTCCACACCCTGCTTAAGGCGCAATATAGACAGTGACACAAATCCTAAGTCAAATTTTTCTGGGGTTTTGTTGGATGACCTGGGTGAAAGAACCATTCTGATGCCCATACAGAATAAATAATAGAATCCTGGAATGGTTTGGGTTGGAAGGGACCTCAAAGATCATCCAGTTCCACCTCCCTGCCATGAGCAGGGACACCTTCCACTATCCCAGTTTGCTCCAAACCCTGTCCAACCAACCTGGCCTTGGACACTTCCAGGAATGGGGCAGCCACAGCTTCTCTGGAAAACCTGTGCCAGGGCTTCCCCACCCTTCCAGGGAGGAATTTCTTCCCAATATCCAATCCAGCCTGGCTCTCTGTCAATTTAAAGCCATTCCCTGTCTCCTGTCTCTCCATGCCTTGTCCCAAGTCCCTCTCCAGCTCTCCTGGAGCCTCTTTAGGCACTGGAAGGGGCTCTGAGCTCTCCCTGGAGCCTTCTCTTCTCCAGGCTGGACATTCCCAGCTCTCCCAGCCTGGCTCCAGAGCAGAGGGGCTCCAGGTCATATTTGCTCTGTAAAAGTCAGCTGCAACATCATTTTCACAGCTGAATTAAGACCCTGTGCTTTTCCAGAGATCCAGACAACTCCCACTGCTAAAGACAGGAGGGTTTACAGCTCTAGGCTCAGAGTTTGGAAAAGCTGAGCTCTTAAGAGCAGCTGGACTCCCCTCTGGATGGTGCAGGGTCAGCTCCTAGGTCATAGAATTCTTCCTGAGGCTCCCTGGGGCAAAACTTCTCCTTATCTGTAAAAGCCTTGGTATTCCCAGGATCCCTCTGAAGTCATTCACAATATTTGGTGCCTCAGACCTCGACTCAGCCTTCAGCCACCAAAATGTTGGGGGCCAACCTGAGCTGCTCAGAGGGGCTGAGAGAAGGCAAAGCTGAACTGAATCTGCTGCCAGAGGGTCTGGAAGGCAGCTCCTGCCTCCCACTGCTGGATCCTTCTCCTGATGTGAGCAGGGATGGGCTCCATCCCCCAAAAGTGGGAGTTCCCTCCCCAGCCCCACTGGAGCTGTGTGTTCTCAGCACAGCTCCCAGAGCTCCCTTAATGTGCCTGCAGTAGTAATTGCAGGATTATTGCTCCCAAGGCATACAAATAATAATCCTCTCTTTTCCCTCACCTTGTAGCTGCGATGTAATTTAGAAAATTAATCTGCAGGGCTGGCAGTGTCTTTTCTTCCCTGTGTGTGCTGCCTCTGCCACGGCGAGATCCCTCTGGCACATCCCAGAGTGTTTTCCCAAGGATTCTGGAGAACTCTGCCCAGTTTTCTGAGGGGTGAAACTGAGACAAAGATAAAGGAATTGCCTTTCTCTCGTGCCAGCCATTGGCAGAACAAGAGACAAAGCAGACATGGAATTAACCCATATATTAAAGTAGCTCTGAGCAACCTGGCCTAGTGGAACGTGCCTGTGGCAGAGGGCTGTGATATTATAGGGAATTATGTGATATTTACGGTCACCTCCTACCCAAACCTTTCTATGATTCAATGAAAAAAGAAAGCAAAAGCAAAATCACTCTGTGGGAATGCAAACTATCACAAAAACCATCAGCAAAATCCAAATTTCCTGTGTTTTTTTTTGTTTTTTTTTTTTTTTTTTTTTTTTTTTTTTTTTTTTTTTTTTTTTTTGTTTTTGTTTTTTTTTTGTTTTTGTTTTTGTTTTGTTTTTTAAATGTAGTGAAATGTTTTAACCTCCTGCTGAGGGCTTCCAATGTATTTATCTGTCTGGTCTTTCCATTCAGGCATCTCATCCCATCAATCCCATCAGCAGTGGGATGCAGCTCAGTGCTGTGAGGTCAGGGCAGGTGTGTGAGGATCGATCCCTGAGTGAGGATCGATTCCTGCCCGAGCTCTTGGCAGCAAAGGTGGAGAGGGAAATTCACCAGGATGGGGGAGAAGGACAGCAGCAGCAAAGCGGGGCTGAAAGCAGTGAGAGAAAGAGGCAGAAACTACCAGAATAAAAGGCAGAGAATCAGAACCGAAGGGCACCGGCTCAGCTGCTTGTGGGGGAGAGCTGCGGGATGGAGAGGAGCTCGGGAAAAGATGGATTTTGGGATCTGCGCTGATTGATCGGTGTGGGGGCTCTGGAGGGGTCTGGGCGGGGGTGAGAGGATGGAGCTGAGTGCGAGGGGGATGCAGAAGGTGCTGGCAGGGCCGCCACCCACGGCTCCTCCGCCCACCGCATTATTCATCCCCATCCTTCCCTCCCTGCCTCCCTCGCAGCCTCCCCGGCAGCACGGGCAGGGTTTAACCCTGCTCGGAGCCAAATCCAGGGACACTTGGCAACTCCTGGCGCTGAGGTTTGAGTCAAAACTGTGTCAGCCAGGAGGGGACTGAGTTGTCGGGAGAAGGAGGAGGGGAAAAAAAAAACAAAAAAAACTCTCATCTCCCCCACCAGCTGCCTCTGGTCTCTGGGATTTCAGTGGGAAGATGAATGCTGAGTGCTGACACCAGTGGGGGCCTTTCCTTTGCCTTCCCACAGCTGTGGGTCAGGCTTGAAACCAATTTTATTGGTGTTATCTCCGTGTGCTGAACCTGTGTTTGAAGAGAACAAGCCCAGATGTCACTGTCACCTCCGTGGGCACAAAGGTTCCAGCTCTGGCTGGGCATCCCTTGCTGCTGGCTGAGACCCAGGGAGGAGGGAGAACAGGTCCTCTGCACTGCCTGCTACAGTGGCCAAAGGGAATGGAACTGGTCTGTCCTGTTTGTTGAGACCAAACCCATCTGGCAGGGCTAAAACCTCTTCCCCTCCATGCCCCAACAGAATCACGGATCCATGGAATGGTTTGGGTTGGGAAAGACCTTAAAATCCTGTAGTTCCAACCCCCTGCCATGGGCAGGGACACTTTTCACTAGATCAAGTAGTTCAAGTTGCTCATCCAGCTTGGCCAAACATTACCAGAGATGGGACAGCCACAGATTCTCTGGGAAATACGTGCCAGAGTCTTACCACCACCCTCACAGGGAAGAATTTCTTCCCAATTTTCCATTTAACCCTGCCCTCTGGCAGTGGGAAGCCATTCCCTGTGTTCTAGCACTCCATCCCTTGTCCTAAGTCCCTCTCCAGCTCTCCTGGAGCCCCTTTAGTCACTGGAAGGGTCTCTTAAAATCTCCAAACCTTCTCTTGCCCAGTCTGAGCAATCACATCTCTCAGCATTTCTTCAAAAATAGAACTATTATGTCCAAACCACTTCCTGGGAATAGTTCTTGGCTCCTGCTATGCAAGGAACTATGTCCGGGCATTGTCTAGGAGGACACAGATCATCACATTTAAGCCATTTGGGTCACCATCAAGTCTCTGGTACGGGATTTGCCTCTCTCCTTGGGGCTCAGGGCTGCCAGGGGGTTAATGAGGTCAGAGCCCTTCAGCACAGACACAGTGTGTGAACTGTTCTTAAACTTGAGGGCAATGTCTGGGATGCTCACAGCACCTGAGCTCTGCTTTCATAACAAAATGAGGCCCAAGACATGCACAAAATTTGATATAATTTAATCCGGCACATGGACCATGCAGGGAGTTCTGACCTACTTTGATCCAATTTGGGGACCAGGAGGCTCCTGCCTAATTTAGATTCAGGCAAAGACAGCTGGAGTAAAGGCTGAGTTCCAGCTGGTGCATCCCTGAGCCAGATGATCCTGCCTGAAGGCATCAGGTCTGCAAAGGTCCACTCTGAGTGAGCAGCTGCTGTGTTTTTGTGGTGTTGAATTTGAGGTGTTGTGTTTGGGTGGCAGCTCTTGGCAGAGGCATTTGCCCAGAAGGACCCCGGTATCTCTTCAAGGTGATGATGTTTTTTGGTTTATACCCAAGTTATTTTAAACACATCCTTCCCAGGGAAGTATTTTCTGGAATGCTGCAGGATCAGACAGCCTGATGTCTGCAGCTTTTAGAGCACCACCAGAAGGAAAAGGGGAAAGAAGAGTCCCTGTCCTGCTATGGAGAAGAGATTGGATGAGCACTGGGGTTGATCTTGAGAAGGTCAAGGGTTTGCTGCTTCTCACTTGTCTTTTTGGACAACTGGCATTTTGTGTCCTGTTTCTGGTGTTTTCTGAAGGATTCCATGGAGCAGGAATTAGAAAGGGACAGAGTAGCAAACACACAGCAGAGTTACTCAGTTTAGGGGGGTGTCTGCACATTGAACACCACCATTTGACAAGGGTCAGGGTAAAAATAGGAAACAGTCAGGAAAGAGCAGAAAACTTCATCAGGGAATCACAGAGTACCCTGAGCTGGAAGGACCACAAGGATTAAATCATAGAACCATTAAGATTGCAAAAGATTTCCAAGATAGAGTCATTCTTTCCAACTTTTCCATCACATCCTTGTCAACTAAGTGAGAGCACTGAGTGCCATGTCCAGTCATTCCCTGGACACTTCCAGGGATGCATCATTGATTTCAACTCCTAAAACTCTGCTGAAGCCCGGGATTGAACCAGGGACCTTTAGATCTTCAGTCTAACGCTCTCCCAGCTGAGCTACTTCAGCTCTGATATCAGGAATTATTTCTCTATAAATAACAGGTAAACGCACTGAGACCCTTCAGCCTGGAAAATACAAATTTTAGGGAGAGGGATTGCTTCAAGGTCGGTTGTGATTGATGCTAAAAATCACTTTTGTGGATAATGGTATTTTCCTATTCCCAAAACCCAGTTTTGATTTCCTGCTTGGCCATACACATGTGGGTCAAGCTTTCTACTTCTTCTCAGTCTGTGGCATCAGACTGGGAACAGGCAGTGGGAGGAACAAAAATCCCTTTATATCATGATTTTTGCTGAAGAACTGGAATTGTAAAACCCTGTCCCTCTTTCACAGGCTCAGACTGGTTGAGGTCCAAAGCCCTGCTCAAGCAGGACCTGCAGCCCCTTGCCCAGGACCACTTCCAGCTCACTTGGGAATATGTCCAAGAAGAGGAACTCCACTCTCTCTCAAGGCCACCAGTCCCAGCTCCTCATCCTTTCCCCACAGCAGAGATGCTCCAGTCCCCTCCAGTGCCTCCCAGTCCTGCTGGCCCTGGGCTGGACTCTGTCCTGGGTGTCCAGGTGTCTCCAGCCCTGGGCACACAAAAGTGCAGGAAAACTCTGCTGAAGCCCGGGATTGAACCAGGGACCTTTAGATCTTCAGTCTAACGCTCTCCCAGCTGAGCTACTTCAGCTCTGCTGTTCCTCCAATTTTCCCAAAACCTGTTGGAACAAGATGAGATTTCAGACTTCTGCCATTCAAACTGGCTCAGTGGACACTTGACTCTTGTTAATATATAAACACCTGGCCCAAACATGAATTGTCAGACCCCAGAAAGGTCAACAGCTATCAAAGGTCTCCAAATGAGATTGGCTGTGGTGGATACATACCCAAGACTGGAATTATTCTTACAGCCAAATTTGCAGTGGTAGCACCTGACCAAGCTGACCTTCACAGAAACATGGAATGGTCTGGTATGGAAAGGATTTTAAGGATCAGTTCCACCCTCTGCCATGAGCCTGGACACATTCTGCTAGGCCAGGGTGCTCCAAGCCTTTTCCAACCTGGCCTTGGACACTTCCAGGGTTGGAGCAGCCACAGCTTCTCTGAGCACCCTGTGCCGGGGCCTCACCACCCTCACAGCCAAGAATTTCTTCCTAATATTCCATCCAACCCTACCTTTTGTCAATTTAAAGCCATTCCCTGTGTCCTGTCCCTCCATGCCTTGTCCCAAGTCCCTCTCCAGCTCTCTTGGAGCCCCTTCATGCACTGGAAGGGGCTCTGAGCTCTCCCTGGAGCCTTCTCTTCTCCATGTTGAACACCCCCATCTCTCCCAGCCTGGCTCCAGAGCAGAGGTGCTCCAGAGCAGAGGCACTCCAGCCCTTGGAACATCTCCATGGACTCCTCTGGATTCACTCCAGCAGCTCCACATCCTCTGGAGCTGGAGGCTCCAGAGTTTCCTCAGAGGCTGAACTAATCTGTCACTCCAGAGAGCTGCCATCATCCCTGCCCTGATGGCTCTCAGTGGGTGACAAGGATCCATCTGCAGGTTCTCCCTAGGAAAGGGAAGATGTGGATGCCTGGCTCACATGGACTTGGTTCTGCCTTTCCAGCTGTCCCATTTTTGCTTCAGCAGCTTTCTCCTTGTCAAGGAAAGTGGCTTCCCACCAGCTTTCCTCAGACAGGAAGAAATGATCCCAACATGGAAACTGTGGTATTTGGCAGCCCACTCTGCCTTGCTGGAAATACTGAAGCTTCAGCTGGGTACAAAATTCCTGTGGAAATCTGAGCTACGCTGCTGCTTTGCAAAATGCTCAGCAGTGTTGGTGGAAAGGATGGAAGTGAAGAATCTGATAAAGAACAAGCCTTGAAGGAAGTGCTACATTGCAGTTAAATTAGAAGTCTGAGGAGCTGACTCGCTGGGAACTTGTTTTTTTTCAGCTGGTGAAACACCAGAACTGAAAATCTGTGGGCAAAGTCATCAGAAGTCAGACTTGTGGTGCCAGTTTGACAAGTCACATGGAAGAAGTTGGAAGATCAGAGTTTTCCTTATTGAAGAGGAAGAAATTAAAGCTGTTTTTCCATCTCAGTTCAGACCTCAGGGCTAGGAGCTCTGTAGGGAGAGAATGAAGTGGAAGGAGGAGTGAAATATTGGGATATTTCCTGTTGTCCTCTCTCCCCTGCCCTCATTCCCCCTGGAAAAAACTCCTGCATCATTCACATCTTGATTAGTCTTTGGGGTGTTTTTTGGTGCCTTCATCCCATGAAGGATGTGAAAAAAAAACCCAAATTAACCAGTGGAAAGGGTTAATAAAGTGCCTTCTGCATGAGGGATTGCTGTGTAAACCTTGTTTATCCAAGGAAAAGAAAGAGTAAAGGGAAGGATATTACAGGATCTAGAGAAAGAAAGGGTATTTTAGGATCTGGAGAGGAATCATTAGAGGTTGATGGCTTATTGATTCTTCTGATGCAGGAACTAAAGGTTATCATTGGAAAAGAGCAAGTGTCAAGCTTGGAAAAAAGAAAAAGAAGGAATTTCCTCACACAGTGTCTGGTTATCTGTGCAAATCCCTGCTATTGTAGATCCCCAAACTGTAAAAAGTTTCAAAGATGATCAGGAAGATTTATGGAGGAAAAAATCTCTGTGAAGAGCATGCAAATATGGAACTTCCTGCTTTGGTTCATGCAGGGCCTGAGCCGCGAATCTCTGGAGATCAGGACAGCATCTGGTGATATAACACCCCGCTGTTTTTCCTTTTTTAGGCACTAACTCATGGAAAATGTTGGGTTTTGAGGCGGATGTTCTTCTGTACATCTCCCCTGGTACCTCCTTGTCCTCACACTCCTTCTGGTGGCTTCTGGAGGCACCAGGGTGGTGTCAGCCTGTGAAACCCTGCTGGTACGTCGGGCAGAGATGTGCTGAGGGTGTCATTTCACGCCACCAGCCAACTGTTTGATCACCACTGCCACATGGGTGTCTCAGGCTCTGGCCATGACAAACAGATGACAGGCGACCCCTCCGTCCCCGCTTTCCCTCCTCCCATTTTTTTCCAGTTTTCCTACCACTCCAGCCTGATCTGCCTGTGCTTTCTCAAATATCCATCTGCCATCAGGCAGAAGCAGCTGTCAAAGGTTGTGGAATTGCATCCATGCAACCTGGAAAGCTGATTGGCCTGGGCTGCATCCAAAAAGCTGCAGGCAGCAAGTGGGGAAGGGAATTTTGTCCCTCTGCTCCAGCCGGGAGAGATCCCACCTGGAATGTTGCATCCAGCACTGGGGTCCCAGCACAGGAAGGACGTGGAGCTGTTGCAGTGAGTCCAGAGGAGGCACCAAGGTGATGAGAGGGATGGAGCGGCTCTGATGTGGGGAAAAAAAATGAGAGAATTGGGATTGTTCAGCCTGGAGAAGAGGAGACTCTGGCGTGACCTAAATGTGGCTTTCCAGTACCTGATGGGAGCCCACAAAAAATAGAGAGAGACAATTTACAAGGGCCTGGAGTGACAGGAAAAGGGGGAATGGCTCCAAGATGAAGAAGAGTAGATTTAGATTAGAGATTAGGGAGAAATTCTTCCCTGTGAGAGTGGTGAGACCCTGGCACAGGTTGCCCAGAGAAGCTGTGGCTGCCCCATCCCTGGAAGTGTCCAAGGCCAGCTTGGAACAACCTGGGATGGTGGAAGGTGTCCCTGCCCATGGCAGGTGGGTTGGAACCAGATGATCCTTAAGGTCCTTTCCAACCCATTTCGAAGCGACTCTGTGATTCCATGATTTGCTGAGAGTCACCACCAAATTATCCCAACAGATGAGTCCCTGTCCAGAGCTGTGCTGGCCTTTGTGTTCCAGTCTGGATTCACCACCTCTCGTGGAATTCACTCTTTTTTAGTTGGGCTCAAGGCATCACGCAGAAGGAGGCACAGACAGGTGACCTTTTTCACCCAACCCAGCACATCAAATTTGCCACCCACGTTAGTTTTTCCTGCAGACATCCTGGCACCAAACTCTGCCCCTGATGGGATTTTGCCCCATTTCCCCACTCTTTCCCCAGCTCTGCACCAGGGGAGTGACATCCACCTGCAGGGTTGAGATGTGAATTGCTTTTCACTCCCTAACTGATGTGTCATAAAAAACACATATTCTTCCTTTAGGCTTCTTGGAATTTTTCTGTCTCATTACACCAAGAAGGCTCCTGGTTTACTTGAAAATCATTTTTAGTGATTATCTCTATTTTGTTGTCACTATTTTCTCTTTCTGCTCTCTCCCCAGACTTTTATGAAAATGATCTCATTAAGAACGTGAAACTCCTGTTTCTGAGAAAGGTTTCTTGAGGTTTGTAAAGGTCTCTCAGCAGGAAGTTTGCTCAGCTCCATTTTCCCCTCTGGTTGAACAGACCCCCAAGTGAGCCCATTAAGGAAAAATGGACTGCTTGAAAATAATATTGTACAGAATATGCAACAGCAGCAGCAGCAGCACCTCTGAAATGTAAGGCTCCAGTAGGCAACAAACCATATTTGCAAAACTCTTTGATGGCAGTTTAATATGTTAGGGAAAGAAAGAGATAATGGGCTAAAGGGCACTGGGGGTGCTCAGCACCACAATGGCTGTGAGGGGATGGAAGATGAGGTCTGGGATAAAATCATTTTTATTCTGGAGACACAAAATACAGCTCTAAAAAACAGAGTTAATGAAGCCCAGCTGCCAAGCTCTGCCCGTCACAAACCCCTTCCCTCTCCCTCCTGATGTCTAAAAGATGCTGAGATTGTCAGTCCATCATTCAGGGGGATGGCACTAGGGGTTATTTAAATTTTTAAAATAAAATTCAGGAATTCAGGCTATGAATGACAGCTCTGCTGTCCTGAGGTGCAGTATCCCTTGGATGGAATCACAGACCTTGGATGGAAGAATGCAGAAATAGTCTGGGCCTGGGTGAATACTTGCAATTCAAAAATAAATTTGAAGTGCCCATAAACTCACTGTTGGGGAGGGTCAGTGAGAACAAACCCCAGACCTGGAATTTAAGCTCTCCCCAAGTTTAAATCCCTCTTTTCTGAGAAAAACAACGTTTTAGTCTTTTGTAGTGAATGTTCTCAAAGAGAGAGCCCTGAGTGATCTTAGAACCCCCGAATGGTTTGGGTAGGAAGGGACCTTAAAAATCATCTCATTCCCATCTCTCTGCCATGGATCTTCCACTATCACAGGTTGCTCCAAGCTCTGTCCAACCTGGCCTTGGACACTTCCAGGGATGGGGCAGCCACAGCTTCTCTGGGCAACATCTTGGATGCATTCCACTCGGAGTGGAAAAGCAAATTTGGAAAAGCAGAGGTCTGTGTTCACATTTCAGACAAACGAATGTATTTAAGGCAGAACTTTCTGAGCTTGATGAGGGCACCTCAGCTCTGAGTGGAAAAGAGAGGGAGATGTCCATGTCTGTGGTTGTGTCCTGCATGGACACAACGGAGCAGGCAGAAGGAGAAACCTCACCTGAGAGTCTTGGAGCAAGCACAGAGAGACACAAGCCTTGTCCTAAATTTGTTTTGTGCCGGTTCCTGTGGTGGAACCCTGAAGCCTGGGAGTTTTGAACTTTCTGTGCTTTCTGACACTGACCCCCAGGAGAACACTGCTTTTGGCTTGAGGCCTTGGAGAAGGCTTCCAAGTTTGAGTGATGGAGTTGGAATCACTGGTGTGTAGTTAGAAGTGTGCAGTATCACATGGTGAAAGGTTTTGAATTTGGGCTTTTAGAATATAGTGATAGGTATGGGATAAGATGGAGGTTCTTGGACATTGGTTCTTCTTCCTTCTGTTCCTTCTTCTTCTTGGTTTTAGGTGGTACTTTTTTCATTGGATAGAAAGTACTGCAGTGCAAGTCACAGGTGTTTGGTTATTGGGTCAAAGGTATAAATAATACAGATGTTAGCTTTTAATTAGATAGTTAGGCCTCAAAAGATCTTGTAACAAGCAAGATACAGCTCCACTTTCTTGCTTTTAGCTTGCTAGCTAGAGGTGCTGCAGAACTCTCTGTACTATAGATAAGAATTAATAAACAACTGAGTCCAAACACAAAAATCTTGTCTCTTGTGCTTCAATCTTGACTCTGACTGAAGGCAAAGGAAAAAAGAAGATAGCCACTAATATTCCTGATTATTGGAATCCTGCAGTTCAGCTCAAGTCCTGCTGCTTTCCCCAGCCTTAATAACATTGGCAGATCCTGTTCTGCCCCCCCAGACTCTCAGTGCTTGTGCCTTCCCCAGATCTCCCTTCCAGTATGGGTCACCTACTGCTATTTCAACCCAGCAAAACTTCATTTTCAGCAGAATAAACCAAACACATTCGGGAATCACTTATTTAATAACTATCAGTAGACCAGAGGAACGAAATAGGTGCTAAAAAGACAGAAGAGCAGCACCAAGAAAATATTTGTAAAAATAACAGGTGTTTTAAAGTGTGTAGGGGTGTGTAAATATATTTATAAGATATTAATACAGAGACCAGGTGGCCAAGAACCGCATTAGGGAGCCAGTTGTTCTTGCCAAACATTCTTTGGTGAGGTTCCCTGAGAGATTTCCCAGAAACTCCTGAAGTTAATAGTAAACAACCGTTCTTGGGGGCTGAGAGCTATTTTCTGCCTCTGCTGAACATCCCAGCCTCCTTCTGAAGTTTCTCGTTGTTTTGCAAAACATCCAGAAGGTACAGGGGAAAAAAATAATGGAAGAAAAGAGGAGGGGAAAGATGAATGTAAACAGAATCTACAAATAATGGGCTTCACGTTGAAAAGCACAGAGTGATTGCTTGGACAGTGATCGTGTCTTGATGTAGAAATGGGTTTGTTACTTAACTCTGGTGATTCATGCTTCAGGCACAGGGATGAGGCAGCTGCCAAATTTCATGTTGGGAAGGAATTTTCTCTCCCAGAACAGATTGGCAGGGAATTTGTAAAGATGAAAGGTCAGTCCACAGGGCCAGGTGTTGTCATCATGAACCTGTGGGCAAAAGGAGGGACATCACAGAGGCCAAAAATGCTGTGTTTTATCTCATGGCACCAAGTATCCCCCAAAAATCAGTTCACAACCCTTTATCCCTTTCTCCCACACCTCTACCAGAACTGCAGTCCACAAAGGAATGACTTTATTGGGCAGGGTGAGACCACTCTCATGTCTCCTACGCATGAATCCTGGAACAACATAAAATAATCTTCACAACATTTATTTCAACCGTGTTTCTAAATAAAGCTGAGCTGAAGCTATGTGAATTTTAGTTGTTGGATGTTTGGGGTAGGGAGGTTTTTTTTTTCCTTTTGTCTTTAAATAGTGTCTAAAGAACATGTTCCAGCTGTCTGGAAGGAAGGAACTAGAAAGGAAAAGAGAACAAAGGGAAACTAGTGGAGATATTTAATTGAGATAATTTTAGCTGCTCTAAATGTCACAGGCAATCTTGTACAAGTACTTGAGGAGAGGAGAGGAGGAAAAAAGTTCTGTGCTGGTCATTCAGTACCCAAGTTAAGGAGAGGGGATGTCCTTTCAGAGATCAGGCAGGACCCTATCTGGAAGTTCTTGGGTAACTGCTTTCTGAGCATCAGGGGTCTCTTCTAAAACCACAAGACTTCAATGCAAACCACAAATTCATCCAGACCAAATATCCTGAGGGGAAATTTTGGGGCTGAGAAAGGAAATAAAGGCGTGGTCAGCCTGGTTATGGTGAGTTCAGATCCCTTCGTGGTCTAGATCTGATGAGGCACTTCTGGGTCAGAGCAAGACTTGGTCACTCCTGGTGGGATCTCTGTGTGTTCTGTGTCACCAAATTTGCACAGTGAGGGAGATGGGTGTTGGAACAGCCTGCCTGTGGCAGTCCCCACCCCTGCAGAGATTTAACAGATGTGTAGATGTGGCACTTGGGGACATTTGGCAGAGCTGCTTTAATGGTTGGACTTCACGATCTTAGAGGGGTTTTCCCACCTAAACAAGTCTCCGGTGTTGGTTTTCCTGTGACATCTGGGATGCATAGGTGGGGTGTGTGTTCCAAGGTTTAAGACAGTCAGGTTGATACCTTGGTCTGGCCTGATGGATGTTTACTATTATCCAAAATGCAAAGTTCTTGCAGAAGTCGTGTAGTTGCTGGTGCGGGGGTCAGAACTCGTCAGCTGTAAAGAAATCACAATTCGTGCCCCAGTTAAAAGAGAGGTGCTCTGAACATGGTTTCCCAAAATTCCTAGGAAGGGAAGCCTATCCTCTGTCTATTTTGGCCAAAAAGCAGACTAATTTTTAATGATTTGAGGACATGGTTTAGTGGTTATGCTGAGTTCGTAGCTGGGCTTGATGATCATTGAATTACAGAATGGATTTAACAGATGTGTAGGATCACCCAGTTCCACCCCCTGCCACAGGCAGGGACACCTTCCACTGTCCCAGGTTGTTCCAAGCCCCATCCAACCTGGCCTTGGACACTTCCAAGGGTGGGACAGCCACAGAATCCCTGCACAACCTCTGCCAGTGATTTTAGAGGTCTTTTCCAACAGTAACAATTTTATGATTCTATGTAAGTGATAAACAGGATTTTAATACAACCCTCACCTCCTCATCCCCACTAAAAGTCGAGCTTTGGACAGAGATTTCATGTTCAGTAAACTTCCTGCACAACCACTGACAGAAACCTGGGAGTACCCTGGTGAGGCTGTGTCACCCTCACAGAACTTGGGGATGGAGTTGAAGGATTTTGGAGAACCACCAGTGAATGGGAAGGAAGGATCTGTGTGCATTGTGGAGGCCATAAAACTCCAAATCTTAGGGTTCCCCCTTCATCACAAACTCCCAAACATTGTTCTGAGCAGCCTGGTCTAGAGGATGGTGTCCCAGCCCATGGCAGGAGGTTGGAATGGGATTATCTTTCATGTCCACTCCAACCCAAATCCTAGGATTTTAGGGTTTTATGAACCCTTCAGAGAGCCTTCCTGGCTCTGAGCAAAGCAGCACTGCAGGGACTCTCCCCCTCTCCCTGATGCAACTCCAAAAGATGAGAAAACCTGGCTCTAACCCCTCCAGAGTAGGCACCACATTCGGGGAGCCATGCCCACAGCATCCCTATTTTAGCAATGCCTTGGGGGTGCTGCCGTGGCTCATTTTCACCCCCTGCGAAGCTCACCCGGCATCTGCAGGTGGAATAAAGGCAGGAGCGTGCGGCAGATCCCCCGGCACACACACACACGCACACACACACACGCACACACACACACACACACTCTCTACTCATCCCTTTTGTCTGCCCCTCTCCCTGCTCCCACTCCCCCTTCTCCCCCGCTCTCCCGCCCACCCCGCTGGCTCATCCCAGGATGGCTCATGGCTCTCCAGGTACCTGCAGGGATGGATGCTCTACCCTCGGCTTCTCCTCCAGGAACCCATCCCCGCCGAGCTGCTTTGCTTTGCCTTGCCCTCCCCCCCCTCCCCGGCTGCTGGAAAACAGAAAACGGGGGGAGCGAGGTGGGAAATCCGGGATAGCTCATCCTCCCCCGCAGCGGGGGCTGGGGCTCCTCTGGGAAGGTCAGCGAGGGGAGAGAGGGGGGAGAGGGCAGCGATGGGCAGGGAAGTGTTGGCGGGGCTGGATAAATTACCCTGCATCCCCCCCAAAATCCTTCCCTTTCTCTGTTGCAGCATTCCTGCGGGGATCCATGGAGAGCTCGATCCCATGGTGCTGGGATGTGCTGCCACCTTCTCCCCAGCACCCGCCAGGCTGGGAGCAGGAGCCCAGGGACAGGGAAGTGATGCTCATCCCTCCCCGACTGCCCTACAGCGGGATCATCCCGGCCCACGTCATGTCTGAGGGACACGAACAAAAAATTCTGCAATCCTTAGGGATCTTTCACTAAAATCAGGCTCAAATAACTCCGGATGTCACTGTGCTGTTAGATTTTTCTTTTTTCCTTTTTATTTTCTATTCCCTTTTTTTCCTTTTTCTTTCTTTTTATTCCTCTTTTTCCTCTCTTTCTCCTTTTCCCCCCTCCTCTTTCCCCTCTTGTTTTCTTTATTATTCCCTCCCCTTTTGGTCTTGCTAAGATTCAACAGATCTATGGGGACAAAAATTTCTATCAGCAGCTTTTTTTTTTCCCGGATATGACCAGCTGTCTTGAAAAATAACCTGAGGAAAAGGGAGATGGAATAAATTCCCATGATCTTGCAGGGGCAAGGAATAGATTGGTGTCAGGATCACTCCTGTCCCGAATTTATGCTTCTAATCCTGTGGATATCCCATCCCTGGAAATGTCAAGGCCAGGTTGGATGGGGCTTGGAGCAGCCAGGACTAGTGGAAGGTGCCCATGGAAAAGGTTGGAACAAGATACCCTTCAAATGTCCCTTCCAACCCAATCTTTTCTAGTATTTTGTGATCTCCAGCCTGAGACCACCAAGGAATTGTGTTCAGTGTTGGGGAAGTGATGTGCTGAGGAGCTGTGAGGGGTTTTTGGAGCAAGGAACTCCTGAAAATCTTTCCACAGCAACTCACTTCCCAGCTCCTCCTACCCTTGTTTTAATAAAGCTTTTAGTGACGTTTGGGGCCTCCTAGATTTGGAAGGAAGAAATTAGCGCAGTCTGCTGCTTGTTTCTCACATTCTTCTGTTTCCCTCAAGCTTCCCTGCTGGCCCTAATTATCCATCTCTCATTTACAGGTACTTAAATAAAGGAAATGGGAGCTCTGGTAGAATTGGGCTGGGATGAGGATGTGCTGAATGAGGCTCCCTTTATTCCAGAAGTGACCTCACATCACCCCTGCTGTTCTTAGCGATGCAGGAGCCCCTTTGCCACTGAGGCAGATGCTCTGTTGTTTTCTTGGGACAAGGGGACACAATTTCTGCACTGACTCCAGCTGTAGCTCCCTGTGAATAGGTGAGATTAGGATGCTTAGGGGAAATCCTTTGTTAACAGCAGTTCTTGGTGGGGACAAAAATAAGGGAAACAGCTTAGAAGGAGGAGAATAAATATGAAAAGGTGGTGGAAAAAAGGTAAATTGAGTCACAACTTGGTGATAGAACCGCTAAAAAAAGACGAGAACCTAGTTTGTGTCTTCATGGTGGTGATGGAGAGCAGAGAGCTGAGAACTGACAGAGCTCTAGGGACACAGATTGGGCTGGGAATAGCCCTGGTGTCCTGCTGTGATCATGGAAAGGCTCCTTGTCACTTTAGTGTCCCTTGGAATGCCCCAGTGGAGCCCAGTGCAAAGAGACAGACACACATCCCTGTTCAGAGGTAGGTACAAACCACGCCCACCAAATGAGTTACAATAAAGCACTGAGGTTTTCCCTTCACTTTTAGGAATGTCCCAGCACTGAGGACACTTGGGTAGAAACTCCGGTGCCAAATTAGGCAGAACATGGCTTTAAACCTGTCTGAGGTGTTGTCCAAAGACACCTCTGTGGCCAAATCCTGGACAGGTTTGGAAATGCTTTGTGATTTCAGCCTGAATAAGGAAAAATAAAGTATTTAGGGGGTGGGGGCTTAGGTGTTCCTGAAGAGAGAAAAACCATCCATCCATTCAGCAAGGCAGTAACTGATCAATGGTTCAGGCAGGAGGGAAAATGTTTGGATGATACCTTGGAGGCTACCTGCAGTACCACATGCAAAGCCTTCCCTGAGCATTCCTTACCTTCCTCAGGCATATTCCCACATGGAAACAGAGGTGTTGCCACTCACAGGAGAGGTAGGACTCTGTACTTTGATGTGGAAGAGGGGCTGTGGTGGATTCTCCATGAGATTGGCTCTGGCTATTCGCCACCAGAAGCAGGATTCTCTCTTATGGCCACAGGACAATCCCATTGATGGAATCTTCCCGTGAACCAGTCTGACTTCATTGATGGAAAACAAGACTCCCACCACTCCTAAACTCCTTCCCACGTGCTTTAGTCCAGGAGGAAAAATCCATGTAGGTGCTGAGAAAAGTGGAAGAGAGGCTTAACACAGATTCACCCATGGGAACAGCAGGATGAGCAGGAGCTGGAAAGGTCTGGAGCAGCCTGAGCCCCTCACTGCTCATCATCTGAGTAGCTGGTACAGCCAAAAACCTTCCCTTGGTCACCACGGGAATCATCACCAAAGGTAGGATTTGATGCCACCAGCAAGGACGAGTGGCAGAGCTCTCCTGGCCTGCTCTCACTACTCACCCCACCACTCTTCCTTTTTTTTTTACCAGACCTGTCATTTGCAGTGTTTGCTGCTGAGTAGGAGAAAAAAAAAAAAAAAAAAAAAAAAAAAAAAAAAAAAAAAAAAAAAAAAAAAAAATCAGAAACTTTTACCAGAACACTTAGAGGGACACCCTGAAGGGGGGCAGGTGGGCGAGGAGTCAAGTGTGAACCCAAACTGGGCCAAACTCGGCTGTAAAACGTGGCAGAAGAAATGTCACAAACCAGTTGTGAACCAGGCCCTTTGACACGGCGACAAATGTGTTTTTCCAGCTCATCAGGGCTGTGCAGGGGAGGAAAATGAAGCTCATTTGGAGATGTCTTTCTATTTGTGTTGACCTCGGGAGGGTCATAACAGCCAACGCCAGAGTGTGAAAAATGCTGACACCTGCTTTGACTTCCTTGCTTTAGCCTCAGGCAGGCTTGAGGAGGCAAAAAAGCAGCACAAGGAGAGACTCATTAACATTGCCTCTGCCCAGCAAGGAAACCAAAATAACAAACATCTCGTTAAATAAGGAGAGGGGAGAATTGCAAAACACAGGAGATATTTTCAGTCGGAAAACAAAGCGCTTTATCTTCCCCTCAAAGTAGGCCTTTCCAGATGAAAAGGGATACGGAGAGAATTCTGCACCAGGAGGAGTGGCACGAATAACAATCATCATTGGGGGGTAATATTGATAGCAGGATGCCCTCAGATTCCCAATTGCTTCCACACCCTCCCAGTGAGTCACGTGGGGGCCCAGGGCCTGGGGGACAATGGGTGGCCATGAAGAAAAGACCCATTGACGTGTGAGCTGCGTTTTGAATGCAAAACTCTGTGTTGTGAGTGCCAGCTCCAGTGCAATAAAGTGTTCCAGGGCTGGAGATGGATGAATGGAGACGTATAGTGCAAATTAAATGTGCTATTCTTTTCCCCCTTTCACTCCGTGTGAGTTTAAAAGCCCAACACCTTGGTTTCTTCCTAATTTTATTTCCTTCCGGGGGTTTTGCTACCAAACAAATGACTGGGCAGCTTTGTCTGGTGAGCTGTAGGAGAATCAATAGGGATTAAAAGGATGTGGAGGCAGATGGGGGGAAAACGTGGTTTATAATTTTCTTCTTTTTTTCTTTGAGAAAGAGGAAGCAATTACGGAAGGGAAAGGGAAAATTCTAGCGCAGGGAATATAGGATAATGCAGAAAATCCCTTGTTCACCACTAGAAGATATTCGTTCCTGCAAGAATATGGGATGAATTGCCCACATGGCTTCAGGCTTCTAATTTTAAGTGCTTCAAAGAGTCCTGGGTGAAAGACAGGCTCCTCCAGACAGCGATTCCGAGGAGGAACACAATGCACATCTCAGTGCACAACTGGGGAGGGACCCTGGCAGCACAGGACGGCACTTCAGCATCCACCAGAGCTCTTCAGAACATGTGCAGCACAAATTCAGCTGCACCAGAAACTTCCCCAAGTTTCCCTCGGGATCTCCCCCTTCTCACTCACCCACCAGGTTCGTGTGGCTCACAGCTCAGGCTGCTCTCCAAGCAGTGACATCTCTTGCCATAAGGTGCCTCTGAGCAGAACACTCACCCAGATGAGGTGGTAAAGGCCTGTCAAGCCCCCAAAAAACCCAAAACCAAACACATTTGCTCAGTGAGAGCCCACAGCCTGAACTGATGCCAAGGGGTGAGTGCCACCAGGCTCTGGGTGCATCGTGTCCCCAGCACACAGTGACAGCACCAGGGAAGGTGCCAGTGATTCAGTGTCCCTTTTTTCTGGTCCCACTCCCCTCGGGGGAACACTCAGCTGCTGCTCACTGCCACACACTCCTTTTGCTGCTTTTAATTGGCCTGTTGCCTTTTCCCTTTCTCTCTCCTCACTTTTTTTTTTTGATCTGATCCTAATCTACGGTGCTTTAAACCTCTCCAGGAAGCCCTAGGGAGACAACTCACATTGACACCATCCCTGCTGAGCTATGACATGTGGCTTTTTGCTATTTTCTCTCCTTTCCTTACTTCAGCTGAGCTCTTTTGGAGCAAACTGCTCACCCTCATCCTCACTTCCCACTTTCCTTTCTGCTTTTCTTGCAGAAGAAGAAGAAGAATATCTCTCTTATCTTGGACATCCTGTGACCACTCAGAGGAATTCTCCCTCCTCCCCATCCTGTCCCAATCCATGGATCCGTCTGTGCTTGTCTGCCTCTCTGTGCCCGGAATCTGCCTGTCTGCCTCAAATTGCCTCTCTCCATCACCTCGTTCCACATCTCCCTCCTCCCTTGGCTTCCGGCTCCCCCCTCTCCTCCTCCTCTTCCCACGCACCTCTCTTTAATTAGAAATACAAAGAAAATGCTTATCACACATGTCTTAATCAGCAACTCGTTCCCCAGCAGGTCCAGAAGGAAAACCCCCATTTGTCCTCGATTCTCCCACTTCCCCCACCACCTCCACAGAATTAGGAGGAGAGTGATTAGGGGGAGAGCTCTGTGAAAGGAGGCTGAATGAGATTAACCCAGAGACCTGGAAAAGCTGGAGGGAAGAGCCAAGAGAATCGTGGTGATGTTCAGCAAGGGCTAATTCTGGAATTTCTTGGGAAAAAAGAGTCCCTGGTAGCAACAGACTGGGAGAACTGGACCTGGGAGCGCTCAGCAGGCTGAGGATCATACAGCAGCATGCCCTGGCAGCAAAAAAATTATCCTGGATTGTGGGAGCAGAAATACAGCCAGGAGATCATGGAAGTGATTATCCCCCCCAGTCAGAGCATTTTAGATCATATTTAGCTGCTACAATCAGGTTTGGGCCTCTTAATACAAGACACTGATCACAGGGAATGAGTTCAGGCAATTGGGATGAGCTGGGGCCAGGTGTGGAATCAGACATTGGAGAAGTGATGGCTCTGAGGGACATAACAGCAGTGTCCTGTACCTGTGGGGAGGTTATCAAGGAGATAGAACCAGGATCTTCTGGTGGCTGGTGAGAGGACAAGAGGCATCAAATTCCAACAGGACATGCGGTTTGGGCACAAGGAAAAATATTTTCCTTCTGAACAATCGGCATCCCTGGGATTTTCAGTGTCTGAAACCATCTCAGCTGACCCAGCAGCTGACTCAGCTTGGAGTAGGAGGCTGAGCTAGAAACCTCCTGAGTCCCTTTCATCCTTAATAATCCTGAGATCCTGCAACAAGAGCCAAGTGTCAAATGAGGCCGTTGACATCCAGGATTCCTCCCCAGCTGAAAAGTAAGGGAGGAGCAAAGAGAGGCAGCAGGGTCTGGAAAGGGACTCATTTATAGGAGCAAGTTTAGGAGCCATTTCATCCCAGGTTCTGGCATTTGATGGGACGAGGAGAGGCTGAATGCAGGTCATTTTGCAGAGTTAATGCCATTTTATATTGTCCCCATCCTATGGGTCATTTCTGGGGTTCCTGGGTGAAAAGCTCTCAGGGGAATATCTTTGCACCAATCCAGAGATACCAAGGTTGCAGAGTCTCTCCCGATCCATGTTATCTCTTCCTGGCAGAGCAGGTTTGAGGCAGACTCTGGGGTGCTGAGACTGCAGCACAAAAGGCTCCAGATCTGTCCCAACCCCTCAGGTGATTGATGTTTGACTTTGTCTGAACACAAACACAGCTGCCCCAAAATCTTGTGCTTAGGAAAACTGTGTGAAATTGGAGAAGTAAGCAAGGCAGAGGGCAGTCATCTGGGAAGAAGTGGTATTGGGAGGGGCTGCTGGATTAGGAGTTCTGTGTTACACCCTCAGGGTTTTGTCCCTTCCCCACTCACTGTCCCTGCCTCCCTTCAACCAAACCATGCAGCCCTTCTAGATCAGCTGCTGCTGTTTTAAATAATTTTTTCTTCCCTGAGAACCATCACCTGCTAGGGAGCAGACACAGGCCCTCCTGCACCACATAGATTTGAGGGGAAAAAAAGGAAAAAAGTGACCCCTGCCTCTCATGCCCTTCAACTTAAACCACCACCAGTTTTTGATTCTGCTTTAAGCAAATGCCTGGGCTCACCCAGGACTTCACTGAAAGACCCTCTGCCTCCTCCTCTTTGTGCTGCTCTGGGATGGCTGAATTCCCACCAGGAAACACCCAGCCAGGAGCTTTGGGAGTGAGGACCCATCCTAAGCCTCCCTGGCACACTGCCCACCATCCTGAGCACAGGCAGGGCACTCCCCCACCACCACCCTGCTGCCAACGGGCTCAAACCCTTTTTTTAGATTGTCCTGATGAATCAGCATCGCACTGCCTCTGGCCATTGGCATTGGGAAAGTACCAGAAGACCCAGCCGTCCTCAGCACCTCTCTGAGGGTGTTCCGGCGGGGAAACTCTCTCGGATTAGGGAATCCTTTATCTCTGGTTTATGTAAGACCCGGAGACTCCTTTTATGGTTGGCTTTTCCTGCCTTGTCAAGAGCGAAGAACAAATGTAGCTTGATCTGCGCTGGTGGGTTGGCTCACTGATTAAACATCTGATTCAAAGCTAAGCGCAGAACAGGCTTTTGATGGGCGGATTTAATTCGGTGCAAGAACCAGGATGTCGTCCCCCTCCCTCACCCAAGATTCCCAGGATAGTGGTTGGTCTGGTGCAATTAAACCGCGGGGATGACTCCCACCTACCAAAGCCTGAGAAAGTCCAGAGCGCTCCGATTTGTGCTGAAGTGGCTCCTTTGAGTATTTCCCCCTCTGCTTCCGCCCCCCTCCTCTTTGCTTTTCCTTTCTCTTCTCTCCCTTTTTTTTTTTTTTTTCTGCCCGCTGTTGATTTACCACCATTCCCAGGCATTTGCATGAGGAGCGAGCTCACCCTGTGTGTGTGTGTGTGTATGAGGGGGATGTGCGGGGGTCCGTGGGCGTCTGTCTGGGTGTGTGACACACCAGATTCCTCCCCGAGCCCTGCCAGGGGCCGCATGCTAATGATGACCTTGCTGAGTAAAGAGTTGTGGAAGGAATAAGTGTTTTTCCCTGCGCTCCGAGAGGCGGAAGGTGCGATTACTCATCCATCTCTCCAACTGTCTCCAGCACCTTTCAAGCGCTTCTCGCGTCGAGTCTGGGGGCGTGAGCGAGGGGGTGGCAAGCGAGGGGAGGCTGCCAAAATCTGGGTTGCCACAGACACCGGCATCTCTGCTCCTCCAATGAACGCTGCGCTGAGAGTGCGAGAGGAGGCTGGGCACCACCCACATGTTGAGCTGCGTGGAGTATAAGTAGATGGAGGAGCCTGGACTAGTGGCAGTTCAGACAGGGAGGAGAAGCAGCTCTTCAGCATCTCCAGTGAAAGCGATTTTTGACTCACCAAGTTTTTTTTTCCCCGACGAGAAATCACCCGGATTTTTGCTGCAGCTTCCAGCTTCTTTGTGCATCTTCTGTGTGATTTTTCTCCGGCGGGGGACTTTGCGGCGTTCCAGATTCCCAGCGGGATTGGACATCTTATCCAACTCGTCTCCTTGTTCCTGGAGGATCCTGGTTCCCTCTGGGACACCCCTGAGCACGTGAGACCGGCGTTCCCAGCTTGGCACCGGGAGAAATTTGCCTACAACTCTCTCTGGGATCCACGTGGACCGAAGCATCTCGCTCTGCGGTGATATCTGATTGGGTTGTGTTTGTGTCCAAAAGTCCTTGCAGGGGGGTTTAGAAGTCTCTGTGTGTCTTTCAGGAAGTGTTGTGGTGGGGTTTTTTGGGATCCAGCTTTAGTGTCAGGGTTTATAACCCAGTTCTTTGCGTGTTTGCCACTCGCACGGTCGGAGCCATGCAGCTGGACAATGTCACCAGCGCAGGTGTCCACTCCTACCAGGGCCACCGTGGAGTTGCCAACAAGCCCAATGTGATCCTGCAGATAGGGAAGTGCAGGGCAGAAATGCTGGAGCATGTCCGGAGGACCCACCGGCACCTCCTGACAGAGGTCTCCAAGCAGGTGGAGCGGGAGCTGAAGGGATTGCAGAAATCCGTGGGGAAGTTGGAGAACAACTTAGAGGACCACGTCCCGACTGAAAACCAGAGATGGAAGAAGTCCATCAAGGCCTGCCTGGCCAGATGCCAGGAGACCATTGCCCACCTGGAGAGGTGGGTCAAGAGGGAGATGAATGTTTGGAAGGAGGTCTTTTTCCGCCTGGAAAAGTGGGCTGACCGCCTGGAGTCCATGGGAGGCAAATACTGCCCTGGGGAGCAGGGCAAGCAGACGGTGTCCGTGGGGGTGGGAGGCCCAGAGATAAGGCCAGGTGAGGGGGAGATTTATGATTATGCCCTGGACATGAGCCAGATGTATGCCCTGACCCCTCCTCCCGGGGAGGTGCCTAGCATCCCCCAGGGCCACGATTCCTACCAGTGGGTCTCCGTGTCCGAGGATGCTCCAGCCTCCCCGGTGGAGACCCAGGTGTTTGAGGATCCCCGGGAGTTCTTGAGCCACTTGGAGGAGTACTTGAAGCAGGTGGGTGGAACAGAGGAGTATTGGCTGTCTCAGATCCAAAACCACATGAACGGCCCAGCTAAAAAGTGGTGGGAGTACAAGCAGGACTCCGTCAAAAACTGGGTCGAGTTCAAGAAGGAGTTCCTGCAGTACAGCGAGGGAACTCTGACTAGGGATGCTATCAAAAGGGAGCTGGATTTGCCCCAGAAAGAGGGGGAGCCCCTGGATCAGTTCCTTTGGCGCAAGAGAGACCTGTACCAGACCCTCTATGTGGATGCAGATGAGGAGGAGATTATCCAGTACGTGGTAGGAACCCTCCAGCCCAAACTGAAGCGTTTCCTGAGCTACCCCCTGCCCAAGACCTTAGAGCAGCTGATCCAGAGGGGCAAGGAAGTCCAAGGCAACATGGAGCACTCTGAGGAGCCCAGCCCACAGAGGACCCCCGAGGTTCAGCCAGGAGACTCTGTGGAGACCGTGCCCCCCTCCACCACCGCCAGTCCCGTGCCCAGCAATGGGACTCAACCTGAGCCCCCCAGCCCCCCAGCCACTGTCATATGAGCCCCCCTCAGAGGGGTCTGGGTTCCGTGGAAGGGAGAAGGGGGCTTGTTTAGGAAGCTTCTCCTTGGAGGGAAGTTCTGGCTGAGACGAGACCTGAGGAGTGCTCAGTCCAACAGCCCAGAGCAGAGGGATTGACTTTGCTCCTGGGGGGAGGGAGGTGGTGGGGGAGAGGCACCTCGGGATGGGGTTGCCCCCCTCGTCCAGGCCGTGCCACGCAGTGGTGCTGGGGACCCTGCTGGCACCACTGTGGGGAACAGCCAATTTTATGAGAATTCCCCGACAAGAAACTAGAGACAATTCCCAACTGGTGGAGCGGCCGCTCGGCGCTGGCAGCTCTCAAGGACTTCATACGAGTGCAGCAGCTGGTGGAGGGTTCCTACCCATCTGGATCTCTCTTTTTCCTTCTCTCCTCCCTCCTCTGAGAGGGTGGCCCTGTCCTTAGGAGACAGCTTTCTTTTGACCCTTGCCTGTTTTTGATTAACCTCTGGGTTTCTGTTCACTTGGCAATCTCCTGCTCTTGCTCCAAAGGATTAAAGTAATTTTTTTTGGATTTTTTTTTTTTGTTTGTTTTAAGAAGAAAAAAAATCCTATTATTTCTGGATCTGAAAGCTTTAAGAATCTGGATTATTTTCTGTGGTTTTCATTTCACTGCACCTAATACCTGCTTTAATGTGTTTCCTCTCAAGAGGCTCTTACTGGTTTACTTCTTGTCTTAGTTTCTGCTCACTTCAGTTCAAGGCCACTGCAGTGCAGAGGCGAATTTCATCCTTTCTCTGCACATTATCCTGTGCATTCAGCAGGAAACAGATTTTCTAATTAAATTCTGAGCTCATTTATTGAAGTAGCAGTCTCCTTCCTTTCAGGCAAGAGAGGGTGTTTAAGGTAGAGAGAGGAGACACCAGAGCTCTTTTGAGAGAGACTGGGGGAAGGGAAGGGCAATAAATCCTTATTCTTTGAATGAAACAAACAAACACACCCCAAGTTCAGAGCAAAATATCCCCAGAGCAGCAAATCGAGTCCATGCTGATGTGTGGAGACAGCAGGAGCTTTTGCCATGTAAAAGCCAAAAGAAATGAAGAGAGGATCTGTGTGCCCCAGCACAGTTTTAGCCTGTGCATCTCTGCAGGGAGTTTCTGCTCTCACAGACAGACTCCAAATGCTCTTGGAAAAACTGGCACCCCTGTCCTGGAGCACCTAGGACAGAGTGCTGTCTGCTCACAGAGAAATTCCTGCAACACCTCACTGCAGATGGAGATGGACTTGGACTTTGTGACTTTTTCCACGTTGAGACAGGAAATGCTCAGCACTCACCTTTGGCCAGTGTTTGATGATAGGACTGAGAGGAGAAAGACATTCCTTATTTGGCTCTCCAAAGCTTCCTGAGGCTGGACACATCTTGGGCATCATCTGCATTTACCACCAGACCAAATAAACAGCAGGGATGCAGCAGCAGGAGTGACCCTGGGATGCTCCTGGCACTGCCACAGCAGTGACATGTGGCACTGGTGGCTCAGAAGGCCTTTGCTGTGACTCCTTCCAAGAGGCTGAAGGTAAGGCAGCTCTCTGGCATTCTCTCCTCAGAGCTAAACCGGTCACAGAATGTCCAGTAGAAAACTTGCCCGGGGATAAAAGCTCAGCTGAAATGGGATATGAAGCCTTAGGGTTGGGAGAAAGGGGGCAGGAAAGCCAGCCAAAGGGAAATGCAGGAGTGGGAAAAGTTTCCCAAGAGGGCAGTATCCTGCACTTTCTGATTAATATGGGAAAAGAATGGGAAGATTCTTAATCAGACCAGCCCCAGGACCTGCCTTGTCCTTCATGGAGAACCTCTGGGCTTGAGTCCCCGCCTGAGGCAGCACATCCCAGGTCCATGCACAGCCCAGAGGAGCTGCAGGTCTGCTCTGCATCCTTGCTGGGAGCTGGGCTCAGGAATGGTGGGAGCTCTCCTCTCACTCGTTCCCAGTTTGTCAACAGCTCTGTGTGCAGAGAAAGGAGCATTTGTCACTAATGACCCGGGCTGAGTGATGGGGGAGTGGGAGTCACTGCTGAGGATGAGCTGGCCGTGTATTACAAGCTTTGTCTCCTCTTGCTTCCAGTGACTCACTCAGATCCTCCTCTGAGAAGGAATCACTTCGCAGCATGCAGCGTTTGGGAGGAAAGCCACAGAAAAAGCTGCAAAACAAAGGTCTCAACATCAGACCTGCTCCCAGGACCCTCAGCCACCAGCTGCCAGATCCACCACCTGAAGGAAAGACTGGCACAGGTAATTACATCCCATATTACCCTCTGAGCCTTCCTAATCTCCCCAGTGCCCTGATCTGAGATACTGAACAGACCAGGTGCAAATACCTCAGTGCCAGTGGCTGGAGCAGCCTGGCACCACCAGAGAGGTGACATTTCAGCTTCTTGGTGACAGAACCCCAGCACCAGCCCCAATAATTGATGCTCCAGGGACTGCACATTGTGGATTTCCCTTGGCTGGACCATGGGCAAATCCTTAGACCCCAACACCTGGTGGTTCCTCCAGGCTGCAGGCACAGCAAAATTTAATCCCAACCCCTAGAATTCCCCCTATCTTCCCACTTTAAAAATCTAATCAGAGTTGGTGCATTTTTTTTTTCTTTTCCAGCAATCTCTGCTGCTGTTGCTGAGATTCCTTCTCTGTGTCCAAGAGCTTTCCCAGGGGAGAAGAAGGTGCTGCAGGAAGACAGAGGGCAAACCATGCACCAAAGAGCCTCCCATGCAGTGCAATGCCACGTTCAAGGTGCTGAGAGCCAGAATGAAACTGGGAAGCTGCTTCCAACACGACAAAGAAAGGCCTGAGCTGTGTAATCCAAACACAGAGGAAAGTGCCGAGAATGGAAAGAGAGGCCAGAACAGAAGAGCCAAGTCCAGGCTTTGGGGACAGCAGGGATGCTGGGCTTGTGCTGACTGTCTGTGGAGAGGATTCCGCACCTCTGCGATCCGGGGCCACTGGGACTCACCTAAAGAAATCTTCGCTGGATCCTCACTGAAAAAACTTTCCTGATTAACTTTGCCAAGAGGCTGATCCTGCCTTGACTACGAACCCTCCCCCTGGCCACGCTGTAACTCACCTCTCGAGTCCAGGGTAGCTTCATTTCATGCGGGTATCAGTTCCAAACCTCAAAGGGCTCCCGGAGTTTGGAGAAGCATCCCACGGTCCAGATGCTTGTCTGAACTGTTGGAGCCTGCACATCTGGGCCAGCTGTCTTGCCAGCAAGGAGCCTTGTGAGACAGCAGGAGCTCTCTGGGTCTGCATGGGCCAGAGTTACTGCAAGAACTGGGGTTCTTGTGCTGGCTTTGGAGTGACTGTATCCATCCAGACCCAGGGAACCCAAAAAGAGCTCGATTGAGCTGGACAAGACAGTTTTGGTTCATCTCTNAGGGGGGGCGTGTGTGTGTTGAGCAGAAAAAAATCCACATTACTTAAATTCTGTGGTGTTTTGTTGCATTTGAATTAAGCCAGAGGGACCTAAGGTACATTCCAACAAGGCTCAGCAAAAATGTCCAGGACTGGAAAATTCCATAAAACCATGTAAAGGCAGATTCCCAGGCATCATCTTAAGGTCTAAATGATATTTGATTTTGAGGTGCTTAATTTCCACAGTCTCTTCCAAGGGACTAGACTGCCTCAATAGGCATTTTATTTTTCCTGCTTTTTTAGGGAATTAGCCTGTCTGTGCTACTTGGTCATTTGGTCCTGAGTTTTTTTACATTTTTAGCTGGCTTTTTGGAATGTGCAGAACTGAATCTCCTGGACTGGTTTTATTTCAACTGTTGCTCCCAGAAAATTGGAGCTTTACTTGTAGCACCCTGGTTTTTATTACCAGCCTCTCCAGGAAGGACTGGTAGTTTATTTTCCTGGGGCAGAGTCACATGAATGAGAAGCGTGGATGTGTTGTACCTCTGGAACTTTAGCAGATTTCAACCACTGCATTTTTTCCTCCCTAGGCAATTTTGCATTTACTGATGAAACTACTTTAGAGTTTTTATTTTTACTAGAGATATTATTAATTCAAATTAACCTTGTACAAAAGGCGAACACGTGGAGTCGCTGCAGGTTGTAGGGGTTGAAGCCAAAAGGTCTTTGTAAGCCGACATCACCTGCCCTGGATCTGACTGGATCAGGCAGTTTATTCCTCATGTGTCATGTTGGAGTTACAAGATCGCACCAAGCCACTAGAGCCTGTCAGTAGAATAGTGCTACACTCGATTTGCTATTGTAGCAAAGCCTTTTGTAGATTTATACAATAAAACTTTGAAATATCTGCTTCAATTGCTTCCTGTCTCATTTTCCTATCTTTCTTCCTTGGTTCATGGGTGACTCAAGTATCTACTGCCCTCTGAAAATCTGGGGTTGTTTGGGTTACCTGGTTTATGAAAATCTTCCTTCTCAGCAAAAGCATGTCGTTGACATAAAAATGAAATGCACAGAGTTGTTCAGGCCCTAAAACTGAGTCAGATGCAGCCCATGATTTTGGGAGAAGCAGCCCTTTGTGGGACTGTGGATCCTGCAGGGCTCTTGTTGGGTACAGCTGAGAGAAGGACCTTTGAAATGAGGGCAGTCACATTCCCATCCATGTTTGTGAAATTCACAGAAGAGCTGAGGCAAGACAGGACAAGGTAAAGAAACTAAACCTCAATCAGCTCTATTTGAAACCAAAGAGCCTTTGTGAGTGAGAAGCACCCAAACCCAGCAGAGACCCAGGAGTCGGGGCTTTGTTATCTGATGCATTCTCAATTCCTAGAGTTCATCACCTCTAAAGCATCCCAGGGTCATCCGGGCTGGAGTCAGGGAACACAGCAGGGAAAGGAGCTCAGAGTGTTTTAAACAGAAATGTTCATTTTTAGCATAGATAGATTCCTGGCCCCAAAGATGTTCAGCCCAGGGATAAAGGACTCTCCCTCTGCAAATCCTTTTCCAGGGATTCTTTGCACTCAGATGGATTTAGCCGCATTCCCTGCTCCATCCCTGGTCTTTCTCCAATGAAGGAAAACAGTCCAGGGTGGGATACAACTGGCAATGTGCACTTGGGTGGGTCAGCTGGAGAAACAAAAGGAGTCATTCAGTTTACAGCAGGGAATAAATGCCCAATGGACCTCCCTTCTGTGAGAGATCCCTTTTGAGCTCAGGTTGGAGAGGCAGAGATGATCTGAAGGCCAAAGATGCCGCAAGGAAAGCTGATGACCTTGGAGTCTCCAGCTCCTTGCAGCTCATTTGGCCACAAACTCTTGGCAAGAGTGAGAAGGAAATTTTGAAGGTGCGATTTGGTTCCACAACTGAGCTCTGCCTTTGTGCACTTAACTGCCAGAATCAGTAAAAAAGTGGGGGGAAAAAGCATTGAGGAATCAGATCAGTGACAAAAGTGCATCCAGTGTCACCTCAACCTGTGACAGTGTAGAGAAGCTACAGGTGAGCAGGTTTAGACTTTTCATGGTCTATGGACATGGCCAAAAGTGCCATGAACAACCTGATCCTTGCAGAACAAAACAGCAAGAGCTGCACCAGAGTTCAAGAAGCATTTGGACAATGCTCTCAGGCACCTGATGGGATTTTTGGGGTGTTCTGTGCAGGACCAGGAGCTGGATTTGCTGATCCTTGTGGGTCCCTTCCAATTCAGAAAATTCGGGGGTACTGAGCTCAGCTGGAGGTGCTGAGCTCTTCCAGCAGAGGGGGGCAGAACTCCACTGTACACCGTGGGAATTAAAACCAGGAAAAACACTTCAGAGGGAAAATTTTGTCCTTGTCATCATCCATCCTCACACGGCCCATTCCCATAGGATACAAGACCAGGGGTTATTTCAGTAAGGGAAGTCTGAGAGAATGGGCAAAAAGAGGTCGTTTGGAGAAGGGATGAGGAGTGATGGCCAAAATTGCACTGGAGGAACATGGACAGGGCGGGGATGAGAGGTGGGAAAGGAAGATGAGGCTGGAAAATGCCTGCCTGTGCCAGGTAAACTCATAAGCTTTCCAATTTTGTCCCAGAGTCTTCCAGGTTTGACTGTAATCATCATTATTTCCATACTTTCTGGCAGTTCCACATGTAAATCCCTAGAGAGTCATTGGACCTACACTCATTAATTAATGAAAAAATGCCTTATTACTGCTCCTGGCTCTCAGAGTAGGGAGTCACCTGGAATAGATGTGGCCTAGTGATGGATTAACAGCCTCAAACTACTGAAATCCCCTTCGAAATCAAAGTGGGAACCATCCCTGTGTTTTCTGGGACAGGATCCAAAATGCAGGGGTATTCACAGAGGAAACAGCCTCGGGTTGCACCGGGAGTGGCTTAGATATTAGGAAAAAATTCCTCACTGGAAGGGTGGTCAGGCGTTGGGACATTCTGGAATCACCATCCCTAGAAATGCTCTAAAACCTCGTGAATGTGGCACCTGGGGACAGGGTTTAGTGGTGGATCTGGGCTGGATGATCTCAAAGGGCTTTTCCAGCTGTAATGATTCCATGATTCCATCGATAGTGGAGAAGGCATATGAGGCCAAGCACTTACAGAATTGACAAAACCAGCATTAATTCTTGATCATTTTTACTTGATAATTTTTATTTTCTTCTTTCTTCATTGTGACTGGACCGATGGAGTCCTTTATTTGCTTATTCAGGACAGCTTAAAGAAGGAGCCTAGATGGACCTATTGCACATAAAAATATTTTATAGAATTATAGAATGATTTGGGTTGGAAGGGATCTTACAGATTATCCAGTTCCACCCCCCTGCCATGGGCAGGGCCACCTTCCACTAGACTAGTTTCTTTTTTTCCCTTGTTTTTAGCCTTTTTTTGTCTTTTATCTCCTTTTTTAATCAAAGCAATTGAACCGCTCAGCGGTGTAAATCATATTTATTGACTTTCCAGGCAGGCCCTGTGTGCGTGCACAGCCCAACTGCTCCCCTGGATCTCCTTTTTCCAGTAATTATGAAAGGCTGTGAGATTCCCATTATTGACACAACGGGCTCTAATGGCTCCACTTATCACATCCAAGCTGCTCTGCTGAGCCCTGGGTGCTCGCTCCCATCATGGAGTAGGAATTTGTCCCAGACTTGTTCCTGCAACACCCGTTTGTACCAAGGATGAGTTGCAGGCAGGTTTTGTTGTTTTTACAGCTGATTTTTAATCATTAGGAATTGAAAGAAGGGTTGCTGTGTATATCCAGCTCGATTCTTGACAAAGTTTTTGATGATTTTTATGGAAGACAGAGCCATTTTCGTTATTTTTTATTTATTTAGGGATTTTTTAGGATCCTGTTAAACTAAAGTGAGACTGCAATGTCAGTGTGGTTTTCAGTCATTTCATCTTGGGTGTTTATCGGCTTTCAGCTCATGAATTCATATGCCTAGAAGGGAGCTGGAGTGGGAATTTTACAAGGGCATGGCATGATAGGACAAGGGGAATGGCCTTAAGATGAAGCAATTTAGATTTAGATGGGACATTGGGAAGAAATTCTTCCATGGTAGGGTGGGAGGCTGTGGAATGGAATTCCCAGAGAAGCTGTGGCTGCCACATCCCTGGAAGTGTCTGAGACCATTTGGACAGGGCTTGGAGCAACCTGGGACAGTGGAAGGTGTCCCTGCCCATGGCAGAGGCTGGAATGAGGTGATTTTTCAGGTTACTTCCAACCCAAATAATTTTCTGATCCTGTGAATTTGTATCTTGCAAAACCAGGGATTCCCAAGCTCACTAAAAGCCTTCATGTTTTTGATACAGAGTTGATGAGCTCTTCCATCCCTCCCACATGTGCTCCGACAACACTACATTAAAAAAAATTGAAATAATGTAGAATAACAGATTTTATTTAGCCCTGAATCTTACAGAACCACTTGGTGGCTTAAAGTGTTTTGTATTTTTCTAAAGAAATCAAATCTTGACATTTTCAAAATTAGCTATTTGACTTCTTCTTTCTGAAAAACACCACTTAAAAACTGACTTCAACTTGAGAAAAACAAAAGAAAGAAAGAAAAAGTAAGAAAAAGGTTAGAAAGCTCAGAAAAGAATGGGAATTTACTGTTTTGGGACTCTGAGGCTTGTGCTGGGTTGGTGCAAGAAAAAATGTCTTTTTCCAGCTTCATTTTAATCGACTGAAATATCAGGAGAGTTTCTCATCTGACCCGACTTTGCCCTATTTTGCTCTCTCCTGATTTGATTATTCAACAAAATAAATTCAGATATTTCCCTTGTCGCAGGATTTCCACCCTCTGTGCTCTTCTGCTGTAGGAATTTCAGGGACTTAGAATATTCTGAGTGTCACTGGAATGGTGTGGAACCTTTCCTCACCCAGAACATATTTTCCCAAGAGGGCCAAAGGATAATCCCTCTTAGTGACCAGGATTACAACACCTGTGTTACACACTTGGAAAATTACAAATCCACTGGAGGGCCCAAATTCACTGACAGTTTTGACAGCAGGAAAAAAGACAAACTTCAGTTTTTTACCTTAAATAACAGCCTTGAAATGTGTCCTAGGTTTGGGCAGTGATGTCAGGGCAGTACTTGAGGAAGTCTGTGCTGATCACAGAATCCCAGAAGGGTTTGGGTTGGAAAGAATCTCCAATATTGCTTCATTCCACCCCCTGCCATGGGCAGGGACACCTTCCACTATCCCAGGGTGCTCCAAGCCCCATCCAACCTGGCCTGGAACATTTCCAGGGATGAGGCAGCCACAGCTTCTCTGGGAAACCTGTGCCTGCCCACCCTCCCAGAGAAGAATTTCTTCCCAATATCCCTTCTAAATTTACCCTCTGGCAATTTAAAGCCATTCCTCCTGTCCTGTGCCTCCATCCCTTGTCCAAAGTCCCTCTCCATCTCTCTTGGAGCCCCTTCAGTCCCTGGAAACCCACAGTAAAAGTGTCCTTGGTGGTGGCCTCAGCAGTTCTGGGTTAAAGGTTGGATTCAATGATCTTGGAGCTCTTTTCCTACCTAAATAATTCAGTGATTCTCCAATGAGGGAAAGACCATCAACTCTTTAGTGCAACCTGCATTCCCTGCAGTCCACTGGGGACATTCCAGGTGGTGTTTCCTGCTTTTCCAGAGGAGGCAGAGGTTGGAGAGAGGGATTTACTAAATATCCAAGGGTGAAGGCAGGAAGGAAAAGTGACTGCAGACCCCTCTGTTCTGTGTAGGACCCCCACCAATATCTCATTTTCAGAGCTCACATCCACCCCAGTCAGAGCATCCCCATTTCCTGGTGTGGAAAATCAGGGACATGGCTGAAGTGCAAGTGCTGGAAGCAGAGGACAGGGTGGCCTTTCCCAGAAAGCAGCTCCACCACTGCTCTGTGCTTCCCCTACTCAGCTTCCTAAAAAATCACTGTTTTTCCCTCTCATGTTCAGTAAAGGTTCCTAAATCCCCTCGCAATCAAGTAAAGGAGACACCAATTCATTATTTCCCAAAGATCTTTGTCCCTGAGGACTCCCCTACACAGAGAGTTCCAGGAAAGCAAATCCAAACTGAACTGAGGCATGTGCATGTGGGAAATTACTTGGAAGCCTTTCAGACCTGAGTCTTCAATCTATTTCAGAATTAAGGTGACCTGAATGCAGCAGGGTTCACTTCCCTTTGGCTTGATCAGAAAGGCGTGTCTGGGAATGAATTAAGCTTGGCTGAATTAATGCCACCTTTGATCCTCATTAAGTTTGGACACCCAGACATTTAGGCCAGCCTAAGTTCTTCCACCATAAAAGTCAGTGCTGAGGGAAGGCTGGAAATCTGCACAGAAACTGCTGGAAAAACATCCAGGCTGAGATAATATTTTTTTGCTAAAACTTGTCACGAGAAAATTCTGCTCCGTGGCACCATGGACACTTTCCTGGGAGCCATGGAGTGGTTGGATGGGGCTTGGAGAGACCTGGGGTAGTGGAGGTGTCCCTGCCCATGGCAGGGTTTGGAATGAGATCACCTTGAAGGTTCCTCCCAACCCAAATGATTCCATGATTCTGTGATACTGAGAGAGCAGGCATCTTGCCTTTCTCTTTCCCACTGAGTGCCTGTCCAGAACAAGACCTCTCAAATATTCCCAGATTTTGCTGAGCACCAGGATATTGCCTCCATCACAGTCATTCCAAATGAAATTCAATTTAAACCTCCCTTCAGCACAGGCTGATGCAGCTTTGCACAATGTCTGTATAACCTCAGCAACTGGAATGGCAGTGAAATGCCATGAAAATCCAGGAAATGTTACTTCCTCTACGCCTTTCCTACACGAGTTTGGAACAGCTGCTAAATGTCATTTTTTAAAAATATGTCACATAGAATCTAGCAAGGTCATGCAAAATCTACATTTTTCATCACAATCATCGCTGGATTTTTTATTTCTTTTACCTTAAATCAAGTTAGATGAAGAGGCTGAGCTCTTTCAACATCCCTGATGTTGCCTCCTAGATCAAGACACCAAGAGGGTGAAAAGCAGGGGGATATCAATACAGCTGATTGCTCACTGAGCAACCACAGGAAATCTGGGATGTTTTTCACCTGTGTCAGCAGAAATCACCGCCTGGCATCCCCTCTAGCAAAAGAGTCGAGCTGTGCTGGCTAAAATCTGCAGTGTGAAATAAGGCCTGGGAGAAAGGAAAACAAATAGGGGAAATCTGCCTGGTGAGGTTATTTTGAATTTCCCTGACCCAGTGAACTCAGGCAGAGCTGCCTCTCCAGGAGCTGGACATATTTAGTGCCTGTTTTCCAAAATCAGCATCCCATGGATGTCACAAACCTGGACATCAACTCTGTTTGCCAGCCAAGAAGGAAAAGCTCCATTCACTGGACCCAAGTCATCCCAAACTTTCCAATGTGCTCAGGAGACAGAAGAAAAATCAAATTTTCTGCCCCTTTCCACACTGATGCGGCTTTAGGCATCCACCTTTTTCTGCTTCTGTGAAAGCTCATGAAGTCACTGCTTAATCTTTTAATCAGGGATTTCCTTGCAATTCTGACTATCAGGAGAAATCAAGGAATTTTGTTTTCCCTCCCTACCCAGCCATTTGTCTGCAGTTTTACCTGTTTACTGAAATCTGGGTGTGATCACAGAGTCCAAAGCTGCCAATCCATTACTTTTGCCATGGCTTTAGAAAAGCTTGGGGGGAAAAAATAAAAAACAATAATGAATAATTTTCAAAATAAATACAATAAGGAAGGCCTGAAATGCTTAGGCCCTACCATGGAGGACTTTAATAAACATTCAGAGCTTGCTCCTGTGTTGCTGAGGCTTTACCTCTTAGAAAGTACAAGACGTCAATCAGGATTTTCTCTGCTGGAAGCAGGAACCCAAATCTCTATGGAAACCAGAAGTAGGTGACAGTGCCTATGGAGAGGTTTTCTGCATAGATTCCCATCCTCAGAGTTTACATTCGATGGAGATTTTATTGCCACTGTAGATCTGGAAAAGATAAAAAAAATGTTTCATCTTCCTTGGACTGCAGATTCTGACATTGTTCCCTCTCCTTCCTTCTCCCTCCTCCAGCCTCAGTCAATGAATCCTCTGGTTGAAGTTATTTACTGCCACATTAAAAAAAGATTAAATTACTGATGTAGGTGAAAAATGAATCCAATCCAATGAATCCCTTCTACAAAGGATGTCAGGATCTAATGAGGATTTGCAGCCTCACAGGATGGATTTGTACAGGGAGATACAAGCAGAGGGGATATTTTGGGAGTAGACAGGGGCCCCACTGCAGGACAGGTATCTGTGAGAGAACATGATAAAGGAGTTTTTTAATGCAAAAAGTATCAGATCCTGACTTCATTCGGCCCTGACTTCTTGGAAACACTACCCCAAATTTTCCTGTTAGGCAGCTGATCTCAGAACCCTTCAGCATCTCATCCTGGGCATCCCAGAAGAGCATCCTGCTCACAGTTCCTTTTCTTGCCAAAAGCAAAGCCAGGAAACAAAGCCCTCAGAGCTGCTCTGTGGGTGGGTGGTTTCTCTTTCTCTTTTGCTGCTCAGTTTCCAGCCCTTGAGCAAGAAAAAAACCAGAAATTGGTGAGTTATTCAACGTCTGAGGAGCTGAAGGGCTGAATTCACCACTGGAAAAAAAAGTTCAGGAGTTGTTCTGTGCCTGCCATGGTGGTGCCTGGGGTTTGAAATGGAGTTTGGCTGTGCACAGGGTTGAAAGATTAGAGACAGATCTTCAAATTAAGAAGCTCCCAGACAGTGAATATGTGCAGGGCAGAACTGAGGGGAGCCAAGGGAGCACGAAGGGGACAGAGTGAAAGCTCAAGGGATGGATATAAAAAGCACTGTGACGTGGCTGTGACGACCATGCAGTGAAAGTGGAGGTGACAAACCATGAGGACCTTGGCCCTGCTCCTCCCAGAGTCATTAAATCCCTGCCAAAACCCAACTGCAAATCAACGGGAGCAGCTATTCCTGGTGCAGCAGTTTAATAAATGTCCCTGCAGGAGACACTGGGAATGGTGTCAGCTCTGAATCCTGCTGCTCCTTGGTCCTCAAATACAATTCACCACTTGTCCCTTTCTGGTGAAGATTTCCCTGGAGCTCATCCCATGCCACGGGAAGGGAAGTGGCCACCCACCCATCTGAAAGTGCCAGAGGTTTTCGTGGAATGACAGAGTTGGAAGGGACCTTGGAGACCTTCTAGCTCCAACCTTTCTGCCACAGGGCATCTTCCACTATCCCAGGCTGCTCAAAACCCCATCCAACCTGGCCTTGGACACCTCCAGGGATGGGGCAGCCACAGCTTCTCTGGTACAGCTGTGCCAGGGCCTCCCCACCATCACAGGGAAGAATTCCTTCCCAATATCCCATCTTACCCCATGCTCTGGCAGTGGGAAGCCATTCCCTGTGTCCTGTCCCTCCACCCTTTGTCCAAAGTCCCTCTCCAGCTCTCTTGGAGCCCCTTTAGGCACTGGAAGGGGCTCTGAGCTCTCCCAGGAACCTCCTGTTCTCCAGGTGGAACATCCCCAGCTCTCCCAGCCTGGCTCCAGAACAGAGGGGCTCCAGCCCTTGGAGCGTCTCCGTGGCCTCCTCTGGACTTGCTCCAACAGATTTTGTTCTGGCATATTCAATGTCACTGCAGAGGGAATTCCAGGAAACTCCATTTCTCTTGGAGGAATGATATTGTCCCCCTGCTTCATAGGAACATTATTTATGGCACACTGCAACTCACAGATCATGTCCTAAAATATTTTTAAAGCTCTTCAAGTTGTGGAGACCTCACATTTTCTCAGTTTAACTCATTTTTACCATTTAACATTTACTCATTTAACTGGCTGGAGAGAGCAAGACAGCCCCTTCCTGCTTGCAGAAGCCTTTTCTGCACTGGAAATTTCAGAATATTGGAAATTGGATTGTAAAAATTGGTGTGAAGTTTCTCCACATTCCTTTCTGTGACTGGCACTCTCAGATACAGGAGGTTCATTTTGGCTCCTTCGCTGTTCACTGATTAGATCATCCATGGGATCATGTTCTAAACAAGGCTGCTGCTCTGATCCAACGTGTTTTCTTCATGTTAATGTTATTAATACATCAAATACTTTCTGCACCAGGAGTTTCTCCTTGAACACCCCTTTTTTGTCTAATCTGTCCTCCCACTCATCAGTGTTATTTCTCACCCTGTAATTCCCTGTTTTAAAGTTTATAAATATCTCAACTCCACTTGGACCTGTCCTGTGTATCCTCAATAAGTGCTTGTCCAGACAGAGCAGCTGCCATGGGCTTGCATTGTGCTGATGGAGTATCTGACATCACCATCCATGCTTTTGGAGGGTATTTCTCTATACCCTACAATCAAATCTCTCTGTTGTCATAACTTTATATCCTTTTGCCACCTCAGAGACTGAGCTTTTCCCTTTTGAAACCTGAATTTCACTGAGACAATTCCATCACTGCAAGGACCACCCCTGAAGACAATTTCCCAGCTTCCACCTGAGAAGTTTCCTGGGAATATTCCTCTGTCCATGTCTTGGCTGGGACTCTTTTCTGAGCACCAAAGCTGAGTTTTTTCAACCGACACATTTTCAAACGCCAACGCAGAGAGATTTCTGGTGCAGGGTGAGCCCAGATCTGCACTTAGGGAATTATTTGTACCCCTGGATGTGTGAAAAAATGCAGGAGCCAGGTTGTCCCTCAGGCAGGACACTGCTGAGAGTGCAAGGGACAAGAATGGCTTGGGGAGCTAAATGAGATCCCAGCGCTTCCATGGCTGCTGTTGCTACGGAGACGCTTCCTTGGCATCTGCATAACGAGCACTCCCCTACCATCAACTCCGGGAGAAATGAGGCTCCAGGTACTGAGTGATGAGGAGACAGAAACACAGAGCCAGAATTTTAAGAGGGAAAACACCCTCAGAGACTCCAGAAACCAAACAAATCCAGTGCTCTTCACACACGTGTGGGATTGAGGGGGGGTTTCCACACCGGTGCTGTTCTTGTGTGCTGGAGCCTCTGCGCCAAATGCAGAGTGAGGATGGTGAAGAGACATCTGAAACACCTTTTTTTTTTTCCCTGCATGCAGCAAATATATAGGTCAGGAGTTGAGATTCTCTGCATTTGGATGGAGCTTGCCTTTTCTACTCTTCCCAGCAAGAATTCTCTGCCATGAGCTATTTGGGGGGCTAAAAAACAGGAAGCATAAAATTATCAAACAATTTGGGATGGAAGAGACCTTAAAGATCATTCACCTCCCCTGCAAAGGGAAGCTTTCCACTAGACCAGGTGGCTCAGAGGCCCATCCAACCTGGCATTGATTGGAAAGTTTTCCACAAATTTATCCAGAACATTACACATAGCAAGAGAAAGATCCACTCTTTGTGAAATGGGCTTTGAATACAGGCCCTGTCCCTTCATCCCTCCAAAGAAGAGGCAATTCCACACGTGCCACAGGTGTGGGGCTGGCTCAGGACTACGGGAGATGTAGGACAGGAATGGCTGGGGCAGCTGGAGGAGATGGAGCAACATGACTACAGAGAATTTAGAAATTCAGACCTGGAATTGGCCCTCAAGGGGTTTTCAGACCTTGGAGAACCCATTTCTGTTTCCAAGAGGGTTCCAGTCCCGGTGTCCTTTGAGTTGTCTCTTCCTGCTCTCCTGCTGTGCCTGGCCTTTGGGCCAGCTCCAGAATCTTCTGGAAAAGCAGCTATCATGGTTAACAGCCCATTCCATAGATTATTTCCACTTATCTGGAGCGACATGCTGAGCATTTTAAAATGTCTTTAATAAGTGAGTCCAAAGCTGCCCTTGGAAGATAGAATTCTGAACTCCCTGATGTCTGTGTTTATCTTTTCCTTGGTTTGGGACTTTTCAAGGGAAAACAAAGCATTGTTCTGCAGCTCCAGTCTGCCTTAGCTCCCAGTTTTAATCAAAGACATCCATTCTTTCACCTCTAATTATCTGCAGTAGTGGCTTAATTTGCATTGTGCCCTTTTCCTGAATTGACACAGTAAAAGCATTTTCTCATCATTTCCCTGCTTTTATTCCCTACCATAAATGCCGCCAGGATGACTCAGTTCTAGACAAGAATTTTTGTCTGAGAACCTCAGGTTTCCTGTCAGTCCCTGAACCGTTCAGCTGCCTGTTTGCCAGGATTAAAGATGCTGTTTTGTTGACCTGTTAATCACACATTTTCCCAGTGCTGGACTGCCAGGATGCTTTTCAAACTGGGAAAATGATGCTGAGAAGTCTCTGGCTGATCATTAACTGCTCACAGTGATGCTTCCAGAGCTGTTTGTGTTTCAATCACAGGTGCCCAGGCTGGCACTTCCAACCCTCTCACCCTCAACCTACTCTTCTCCAAAATCATGGAATGGTTTGAGTTGAGAGGGATCAGAAAGATTCTCTCACTCTATGCTCTGCTATACCTGCCACTATCCCAGGTTGCTCAGAGCTCCATCCAACCTGGCCTTGGACTCTTCCAGGGATGGGGCAGCCACAGCTTCTCTGGGAAACCTGTGCCAGGGCCCGACCACTCTCCTAGGGAACTATTTCTTCCCAATATCCCACCTAACCCTGCCCTCTGGCAGTGGGAAGCCATTCCCCCTTGTCCTGCCACTCTATCCATTGTCCAAAATCCTTCTCCAGCTCTCCTGGAGCCCCTTTAGGCACTGGAAGGGGCTCTGAGCTCTGCCTGGAGCCTTCTCTTCTCCAAGTGAACATTCCCAGCTCTCCCAGCCTGGCTCCACAGGAGAGTGGATGTTTTCCTTGCCACACAACCCCAATCCAGGTGTGGTTGCAGTATAACAAACACTTAATTCTGGCAGGGATTAAGAATTGTCTGGGATAATTTAAAACTCTTCCCCCTCCAATCCCTTTAAAACAAACCAGCTCAACTTTCCTTCTTGGAGTTTTACAGACTGCTCATAAAATCTTCCTGAATATCATCCCAGGCTGGAGCTTCCCTTTCTGTCTCTGATTTTTTCTCCGCTGCAGGGGCTTTTATCTTGTCTGTTCCTTTGAAATTCCCCGTCTGCTGCCTGTTCCCAGCTCACTCTCTGCCTCACATATGTGAAGCTTGAATACTTTCCCTCACAGCTCCTGTCTGTTTACTGCAGTATTAAAAAGAAATAACAAAAAAAAAAACCCAAGCCAGGTAAAAATGATGATTAATGACCTCATGCAAAGACAGATTAGCCATCCACAATCTGTATCAGCACCATATCTGAGCCCTCCCAGTTGTTTTTTTTTTCCCTTCTTTTGTGTGTGTGTTGCCTTTTTTCTGCTTTTCTTTCTTAGTTGGCTCCAGAGGTCCATCATTATATTCTGAAACTCTCCCTCCCCCTGGGACAGATGGAGCTTATCAAAATGAAAAAAGGGGGAAAGAGGCAGCATTAGTTCAGCTCTGCTAATGGAAAAGCATCTCTGGATGTAATTGGGAATGTGAACGTGGAACAGGGGCAGCAGGAGAGGGAAGGGGTAAACATTCCAGGATACTCCTTCAGAGGGAAAAAGGGGCCTTGCCATACTCATAACAACTCTAAGTGAAGTCACAAAAGGACAAAGCCCAAACCAGGCAGGGACATCCCCATGGATGTCCTCAAGTTGAACATTCCCCAACAAAAAGCCTCAGAGCAGCAACAACAGCTGGTGATGGATGTCATCTGCCAGCCTTGGCCACCAGCAGAGATCCAGACCCAGAATTTCTGTGCTGTCTCCCAGCTTTGCTTTTTCATGGAGCGGGCAGGAGAAAGAGCAGCCTGGGAACAGATGGAGCTGCAGAGGGAGCGGGCAAAGCTTCCCTGAGGACAAGGACACATATGTGTTAAAACCCTAAAGCCCAGGACTCTTAAACTCTCTGTGCTTTCTAACACTGATCCCCAAAACAACACTGCTTTTAACTTGAAGGCTTCCAAATTTGAGTAATGAAGTTAAAATCACTGGGGTGTAATTAAAATAGAATTGTGTCATTTCGCACAGTGAAAAGTTTTGAATTTAAGGTTTTAGAGTATAATAATAAATATGAAACAAAAAAAAAATATTGAGTGTTGTCTCTTTCTTCCTTCTTGTTCCTTCTTCTTCATTATTTCAAGTAGTAGTTTTAGTTAAATAAAACATACTGCGGTAAGAGTCATAAGTGTTTACTTATTAAGTCAAAAATATAAATAATATAAATGTTTGCTCTTAATTAAAGTTAGCTTTTACAAAACCTTGTACCTAGCTAAATACGTCTCCATTTTCTCACTTTTAGCTTAATAACTAAAAACACTAAAAAAACTCTCTATACTTTCAATAAAATGTGATAGACAACCAAGTCCGAACAAAAAATTCATCTCTTATACATTCAATTCTACCTCTAAAAACAAACAAAAAAAGACCTAACCACTTTCAAACACATGGGCCACTGCAGCAGGAGCTGAGGGAAGAGCCTGAAGGGTTCCCCTCAGGAACCCACAGGCAAATCCCTTTGTTCCTAGGGTCTCCATTTCCTCCCCTGGTCTTGTCTGCGTGAGTTCTGTAGGGTGAAGAGGCTCCTTCCATTGCTCAACTCTTGATCTTACAGAGCCTCCGTTCTGTTCTGGGCCATGGGATAGTCCTGGAACATCCAGAAGTGGGAGGAATTTCTTCCTAGTATCCCATCTAACCCTGCTCTCTGACACTTTAAAGCCATTCCCTGTGTCCTGTTGCTCCATCCCTTGTCCCAAGTCCCTCTCCAGCTCTCCTGGAACCCCTTTAGGCACTGGAAGGGGCTCTGAGGTGTCCCTGGAGCTTTCTCCTCTCCAGCTCCACCTTTCTCAAGCTTTTCTCACAGACCTCAAATAATTTTTGTGATCCTCCTCTGGAATCACTCTGGCGCTGGCAGCCCACGAGCCCATAGAAACCAGAACTCAGCCTGCAGGAGTTACAGAGATTGAGATGGGAAATTAGGAAGAATTCTTCCATGTGAGGGTGGGGAGGTCCTGGAATGGAATTTCCAGAGAAGCTGTGGATGCCCCATCCCTGGAAGTGTCCAAGGCCAGGTTGGATGGGGCTTGGATCAACCTGGGATAGTGGAAGATGTCCCTGCTATGGCAGGGGTGGGACTGGATGATCTTTGAGGTCCCTTCCAACCCAAAAAAATCCATGTTTCCATTGATTTTAAGATTACTTTAATGGAGAAGACAAGAAATTTAGGAAGAAGCTCCTATATTGTCTCCTTTTCTTATTCATGCCCTCTGGAGAAAAATAAAAATTGCAGCACAAATGTACGTGGTTCTGCCTGTGGATCTGGATTAAATCAGGATGCAGTTTATAGATAATAAAACCTTGCTCAGCAGCCAGGTCCAGCATGGTTAATATGACATCAGAAGGATCCTGTTTTGCAAATGAAATTTCAATCTCAGGCTGGAAAAAGGAAGCTCTGAAATCAAGCAGCGACCAGGAGGCACAAACTCATCCGTTATAATCCAGAATATTTTTTTTTTGGCTGAATCCTAAATGAAAATTCAGTCTCGCTGGTGCTGTCTGAGTATTATTCTGAGTTTTATGCAATTTTTTATATTTATTCTCTGCCTCCTCCTTTCAGGCAAGTCATCCACAGAGCAGAGTGAAAAGGCACTTAACCTTGAATCCAAGTGTTTTGGAGATAGCTGATATCCCCACTTATGAAACTGGGCTGGATTTTTGCAAATCGCAAATTGCAAAAAAATAAAAAATCTGCCTAAAGGGTAAGGTTTGTATTCAAGGAGAGAAAAGAGTGAGAATCTGGCCCTGGAGTTTTGCACTGCATGTTTTTTCTTGAGGAGGAAGGAGAGTCAACGTGTAAATGCATTAATGAGATAAATAAGGACAGGAATTGTACAGACTGTTCCAGGCTGGAGAGACACATTCTTGAGGAGAGAAAAATACATTTTGTGCTAATAATTTGTGTGTCAGTATCCAGCACACAGTTCCAGCCGGGATCTTATACATAGGGAGCAGGGGGATTGTTTGGAGAAGGAAAGTTAGTAAAAAAAATTAAAAATTAATAGTAATAGTAACAATAATTTATTATAGCCACCTTAAATTTGTCATAGCTCAGAAGAAAAACATAATTAAGCAATATTCACTGTTTCCAACCTGAATTTCAGATTTTTCCTCCGTAAGAAATGGTTTGATTATTTTTCTCTGCCATGTAAACATCATCATTTTTGGCCAATTTAAACCACTGAGTTTTCCAGAAATCCAGCTTGAAAACTGGATTTGATTTTAGATTTGGTGATTTGGTCATTGTCACCAGAACGTCACATATTATTTTTCACTCCAAGCTGAGGAATGAGGATGATCTCAGCTGGCAGTTACACAAAAGACTCCCTGAACCCTGGTTTTCCCAGAAAAATGTTCTGTGCTAATCCCAGTGAATCAGTTGTTACCACCTTCCTGACTGGTAAATGCAGGACAGCACAATACCATGAGTGCTTTAAATGGTATTTGACACCTGAATCAGCTGCTGTTCTCTGCTGACTTTAAAAGAATATTTATGAAAATAAACAGCCAAAGCTCACCTGAACCCTATAATTCAATAAAGGTAAATTCCTACCCTGTAGGACTGAATCAGGGTGTTGGCCTAACATGAAAAATCCCACACAACCAACCAACAACATAAAAAAAAAAAGAAAAACAAACAAAAACAAAACAAAACAAACAAAAAAAACCAAAAACAAACAAAAAAAAGCCAAAGCACAGAAAAACAGAAGAAAAGATGGTTTTGACTTTCATTTTAGGAACAAAGAGGTATATTTGATTCATCTGCACTAACAGAGGTCTTGCTTAAGTGCAGGGTCAGTTTGAAGTGGTTCATCCAAAAGACTTTTACAGGTCATGGGGCTCTATATATGAACTGGTTTTATCCAGCTTTCCCTTTTCCAGTGAAAAGCTGGAAAAGACTTTCCAACTTCATAACAGCCTCTCCTGACTTCTGAAAATCATGGCCTGACCTACTTCATGGGACAGGTTATTAAATTCTCCCAGCAGTTCCTATATCTGCCCAGCAGACAGAGCTTCTGCAATAATTCTCTTTTGAAATAGTCCCAGCCTTTTCAGAAAGATCCAGCTGATAGAAAAGGGAATCTATTCCCATGGTTATTTATCCTAATAACCCAGGTTTGTACTGTACTTTTAGTTTGATAATACTTATGCTTGGCTTCCAGGCCGTGGATTTGTGTCTGACTTCATGCAATGAATGAAAAATCACCCAAACCACTGAGCTGTTCTAGGGCCCTCTGCTCCTCATGGATTTTATTCAAGTTATAGGTTCACAGAATCATTTAGGTTGGAAAAGCCCTCTAAGATCATAGAGTCCAACCACTAACCCATGTCCCCAAGTGCCACATCTCCAAGTCTTCTAAATCCCTCCTGGGGTGGTGACTCCACACTTCCCTGGGCAGCCTGTTCCAGGGTTTGACAAACCTCTTGACAAACAAATTTTTCCTAACATCCAAGCTAAATCTCCCTGGCCATTTCCTCTTATTCCATTTAGCATTAAATTACAGACAATTGTCCCATGTCCCAGCACCACCTTGGAGCGGAAAGGAATCCAATCTAAAATTACTCCCTGTCAGTTTGAGGCCATTCCCCCTTGTCACTCCAGGCTGCTGTAAATAAATCTCTCCATCTTCCTCACAGGCTCTGTTCAGGTACTGGAAGGCCACAATCAGGTCACCCTAAAGCCTTCTCTTCTCCAGGCTGTGCAATCCCAATTCTCTCATATTTTTCCTTTCCACAGCAGAGCTTCTTCATCCCTCTGATCAATTTGGCAGCAGTTTGTGCCTCCAGTTTCTAATGGGGTGATGCAGGTGGGATGTCACTCCCGAGCTGGATGCATCCCTCACTAAATGGGATGTGAAGGAGCCTCTCCTGGATGCTCCACAGAGCCCTGCAGATCCTGACACCCCCTGAACTTTGCTTTTTAATTGCTCCGTGTGATCTCTGCCAGCCCGGGGCATCCTGGCTGTGCTCAGCTGAATCAAGCTCTTCCCCAGAGCTGCTCCCCTCCATCCCAGCCCTGCCACCTCTCATTAACACCTTCCCAAAGGTAATCCAGGCAGACATGGCCATTCCAACACGGGTCATCGCTATGGAACAGCAGGATTCATTAGGAATGAGGGCTGGAGAAATGGGGAGAGACTTCAGAGCACACCTCATGCATCTCTAATGGGTTTGCTTGCCAAAAGGAATGACAGCTTTGATGGAATCGTGCTTCTTTATTTTTTTTTTCCCCATTGGAACAGTGAGTCCCAGACTCTGAGCACAGCACAGTTCCTTCCACGGGCTCTGAAACGGAGATGAAAGCAAATTGTTAATCAATTTTGGGTTTGCAAAGGCACCGTGCTGAGAGGCAGCTGAGGTGGCACGAGGCTCTGATGTTCCTCTGGACTTTCCAGAATGAAAGTTTATCCTTTAAAGAGACAGCAAAAAGCAGAAGCTGACTCTTCACTCATGAGAGCCCACCTGGAGCACTGGGTTCTGGGATTTCCATCAGAAGGATGAGGAGCTGCTGGAATGAGTCCAGAAGAGACCACAGAGATTCTCCAGGACCTGGAGCCCCTCTGCACTGGAGCTAGGCTGGGAGAGCTGGGAATGTCCAGCCTGGAGAAGGGAAGGCTCCAGTGAGAGCTCAGAGCCCCTGCCAGTGCCTAAAGGCACTCCAAGAGAGCTGGACAGGGAATTTAGGAAAGGGTCTGGAGTGCCAGGACAAAGACAAATAATTTTGAACCGATGGAAGGTAGGTTTAGATGAGATATTAGGAAAAAATCCTTCCCTGTGAGGGTGGTGAGGCCCTGGCACAAGTTTCCCAGAGAAGCTGTGGCTGCCCCTGGATCCCTGGAAGTGTCCAAGGCCAGGCTGGATGGGGCTTGAAGCAATTTGGAATAGTGGAAGGTGTCCCTGCCCATGGCAGGGGATTGAATGAGATTGAGAGGAATGTTGGATTTGTCTTTACAAACAAGCTGTGGGTCTGCTGGTAGATAAGATTAGCACTGAGAGATAAAAGAAACAATGGGAAGGATTCCACTGATTGACGAATGGAAAAAGATATTTGCCTTTACAAACTGTAGGTTTGCTCATAAATGAAATTGGATATTGAAAGATGAAGGAAGCAATGGGGGAAAAAACATTAATTCCATAAGATTTAAAAATTAAAAGGGAGGGTTATACATTAGAGGACAATCTCAGGTATCAGGTGTTCTGGGAACTCTGTACCTCTCAATGGGGAAAGGGAGAGGGAAATGCAGCTGGGAAATTAGGATAAAAGGGATGCTTCATCCTCCAAAAATTGGAGAGACCCCAGGGGAATGGCCCATGGCCTCTCTCTTTATTGGAATAAAGCAAAAAGGACTCCTCTGTCTCCTTTCTGGACATAAACCTCTGGTGTTTGTGGATTAATTTTCCTGACGAGATGATCTTGAAGGCCTATCCCATTCCAAACCATTCCATGATCCTGTGATTCTGACAGGGAGCCCACAGCTGCTTGTGAAGGAAGTTCTTCTCTTTCCAGTGATAGCCAAGCTCGAGTCCAATGTTCCTGTGTTGCTTCTAAAAAGTGATAAGGAAAGAGGAAATTATATACTCATAAAATCTAAGAGTTCCTGTGGATAATTTTGTTTTCTTTAAACTTACACACTGGAAAGTTTCAAGGAAACCTCTCCTGCTCAGGAGAGACAAGGATCCAAAACTAACCAGGCTAATGAGGCCAAGCCAATAAAGACATTGAAAAATTCGAGATTCTTCATATATAATTCATTGGGGTCACACCATCCCACCGGGTCATTGGACAAAGATGTGTCTGTCCCCAGTTGGGATTTCCTTGCTCTATTTTAGATTCTTTTGGGGTTGTTTGCTGGGCAATGGGGCTCTGCGCTGCAGGGATGTAGGAGTTGGAGGGTTTGTAGCCTTTTCTTAGCACAAGGCTGGGGTAGAGGATTTGTTCTTAGGCAGCTAATGAGTGTCTGGGGACATTTGTGCGGCCTGAAAAGGGACCCATTTACCCAAGAGCTCTGAAACGGCTTTATCCGGCAGGAACAACCCAAGCAATTAGTGCAGCTACTTCTCATTAAAATGAGCCCCTTGAATGCAATTAAAGGGTGCCTCAACCCCTCCGGCAAGGCCAAGGGGCTGCCCGGGTGTCAGCTGCACTCAATGCCCACACCAAACCCTTGTTTAAATCTCCAGCAGGCATTTTGCAACTCTCTCTCCCAGCTGTCATGCCCAAGTCAGGGATTTTGCTTGTTATTCCTGATTTTCCTATTCAGAAGACAATGCTCAGAGCTGTTTCTCTGTCTTTGCTTTGAAGGACACCCTGCCTAAATTCCTGACCTTCGAGATACTCTCCTGCTTCCAGCTGCATTGTTGAGTCACCAGTATGTCAGGATCTCACAGGTTTTTAGGTCTCTGAGGCTGCAGGACACCCACACTTGCACTGTTTGGTTTTTTTAAGTGCTAACACGGTGAGATGGACTCTAGGAAACGAAAATTTCTGTCTTCAGGTTTAGACAGAGCTCAAATCTCCTCATGGGTCTGCACCAGGTGCCTACACAGAGGAATAGAGCATCCTTTTTTTCATGTTTGTGGATTGCTTTCAGTTATCTGACTGTAAAATAAGTCTTGGGAAGAAAAGAGGCAGCCTTGGGTGAATTTAACTACTTGGGAACAGGGAGAAAAACAGGCACCTACAGCAAATGCTGTCATCCCCAAGTTCAGCACCTGTGAATGGTGAGTTTGTGATTCAGCCCTAATCCATGCACAGAAAGGTGTTGTAGGACTCTATTGCTCAGCTAGAACCCTTAAGAGGGGGCAAACCCAGGCATTTCCAAACGTGATTCACCTCTCAGCACTAAATGGTTGCTTTAGGATGAGAGGAATTACCCTCTGGAAGTGCAAAGGGTGGCTGTCACAGATGGCTCCATTTGAAGAATCTCGTTCCATGTGTACAGAGGCACAACAGGGCCCGGTCAGAGCTAAATGCTGCTGTAAAATCTGTAATAATATCTGCAATAATAAAGGGAGCTGCTTCTCTGGGTGCTAAACTGGTTTCTCAGTCCTGTGGCTGCTCCAGTTTGCATTCCCATTGTTTATCTCCAAAGCAGCCTTCATGGAAAGCCTGGGAGAAGATGCAAGGTGATGTGCACACAAAATCATAGAATCACAGAATATCCTGAGTTGGGAGGAATCCACAAGAACCATCAAGGCCATCTCCTGGCCCTGCACAGGACACCCCCAAGAATCCCATCCTGTGGCTGAGAGTTGTCCAAATGCTTTTTAAGCTGTGTCAGGCTTAGTGCTGTGACACTTCCCTGGGGAACCTGTTCCAGTGACCAACCACCCTCTGGATGAAGAATGTTTTCCTGATATCCAACCTAAACCTCCTCTGATACAACTTCAGGTCATTCCCTTGACTCCTGCACTGGTGACCAGAGAGAAGAGATCAGTGCCTGCCGCTCCTCTTTCCTTCATGAGGAAACTGCAGACCCCAATGAGGTCTCACTTCAGCCTCCTCTTCCTCTGCTGAACAAACCCAGTGACCCCAGCAGCTCCTCCTATGCTTTCCCCTCCAGACCCTTCACCATCTTCATGGCCCTCCTGTGGTGTCAGGAAAATTAATCCACAAATACCAGAGGTTTATGTCCAAAAAGGACAGGAGTCCTTATACTTTATACAGAGGAATCCTCATACTTTATTCAAATAAAGGGAGAGGCCATGGGCCATTCCCCAGGATCTCTCAAATTTTTGGAGGATGAAGCCTCCCTTTTATCCTAATTTCCCAACCACATTTCCCTCTCTCTTTCCCCATTGAGAGGCACAGACTTCCCGGAATGCCTAATACCTAAGATTCTAATGTATAACTCTCCCTTTTAATTTTTAATTCTTATGGAATGCATGTTTTTTTCCCATTGCTTCCTTCATCTTTCAATATCCAATTTCATTTATGAGCAAACCTACAGTTTGTAAAGGCAAATATCTTTTTCCATTCATCAATCAGTGGAATCCATCCCATTGTTTCTTTTATCTCTCAGTGCTAGTCTTATCTACCAGCAGACTCACAGCTTGTTTGTAAAGACAGATCCATCATTCCTCTCCCATGGTCACTCTCTAGTTCCTTTATATTCCTTAAATTCATATATGGACATTGTTTAGAGCCTGTTTTGAGAAAGTTCTTCAGGGCTTTGCAAAACTCCAGAGCAGGTGGGCATCACCAAACTCTCGCTCCAAAGGTTCTTATCCATAGCAGACATCATATTTGTAGGTATAAGGATCTTACTCGTTATAACAAAAAGTATTAACTACTCACTGCTGTCAAGAACCCAAGTTCACTGGGACTGGGTCTCTTTTCCCCCTCAGTTTTATATGATTAAGAAGTTTTTGATGGCTCTGCCCTGAGTCTTTGCACTGACTCAGTGGGGTGGATCTGTCTGTGGGGCCTCACCTGCAGGACACCAGTGTGAAGAGCATCCCTGGACCAGCATTTGTGCCAAGGCTGTCCCAACAACAGGTATGGCGAGGTACCACTGTGTGAGCACAGCTATCCCTACACAGGAGGTGAAGACATGGACACTTCTGGCCAGCATGTATCATATAATCCTGGAATGGTTTGGGTTGGAAGGGGTTGGGTTGAAAGATCATCTCGTTCCAAGCCCCTGCCATGGACAGGGACACTTTTAATTAGACCAGGTTGCTCCAAGCTGGCCTTGGACACTTCCAAGGCTTTATTTTGGAAACCTGTGCCAAGGCCTGCTCACCCTCACAGGGAAGAATTTCTTCCCAGTATCCCATCTAACCCTACCCTCCTCCAGCCTAAAGCCAGCACCCCTTCCTTCCCATGTGAGCTTGCTACCTGAGCTGAGCCACCCCCGTTTTTTGCTTTCTCGTGCCTTTGAAACCTTTGAACTCTTGTTTTTTTACAATCAACCATTCTGTTTAACTGCAGCACTGCCATTTCCTCTCTGCTGCGCTCTGGGATTCCTTTCCTGGCATGGAACAATCCATTCTTTCCCTCTGCTGTTCCCTGTGCCAAGTTATTTCCCATTGCCTCTCCCTCTCCTCCCCCGTGGTGATTCTTCCACTGGAGATCAGCCTCACTGACTTGGTCTGGACTTTATTGAATGAATCTCTCTGAAGCTGTTACCAGTGCTCCCAACACTCTGCTGGTGAATATTCATGAGCCAAGCACTGCTCAGGAGCTGTAAGGGAAGGTGACAGTGCCAGCCAGCAGCTGCTGCCGACACGGATCCCAGCCTTCAGCTATAATTACACCCAGAGATGGGTTGTCAGAACAGCCCTCACTCAAGGATTAGGGCATTCCTGATTTTTCAGGCGTGAAGAGGGAATTCACTTATCACCAGCAACAATATTTCTGGCTTGATATTGCTCCCCTCACAAAAGCAGCGCTGCCTGTTGCATGCTAAACATCACAGCAATAATACAGTGAAAATATAAAGAGTGCAGCCAGAGATGGGGCAGCTGCCTGCAGTGAAATGGAGTGATAAGAATTGACTGAGGCACTGCTGGGCTCAGTTAGCCATCAATAAATGCTGTCTCCTTACACCCGCAAATGATATGATCTGAAAACAAATGTAAGCAATATTGATTATTTTTTTATTATTATTTGTTAAGCCTGGAGGATTCACAGCAAGGCCTAAATCCTAACCCTCAGTGCCTCGGGAAATTGTTGTCCATTAATAACCCTGGGAAACAGCATTCTAGGGAAGGCCATGGGTATGCTACATCAGCTGCTTTGAGTGGGTAAAGACCAGCAATCCAACTGGAAATAAGTTTGGATTCAAGGAAAGTATGGCAGATCTTGCATTTCTGGACTAAGACTTGAAGAGCTTCACCTCTGTCATCTTATTCTTAACCAAATCACCTGTTGCACTCCAGCTTGGTTTGTTTATTCATTTTCTGTGAGAGAAGGAGCAGGAGCTTCCCCCTCTGTCTTCAGATTAAGTGCTTAGAGTAACCTGGTCTAATGGAAGGTGTCCCTGCCCACAGCAGGGGGGTGGAATTCGGTCATATCCAAGGTTCCTTCCAACCCAGATGAGATGATCTTGAAGGTCCCTTCCTACCCAAACCACTCTGTGATGTCATGATTAAATAAAAAAGCCAGCAACACCAAGCTTGTGGCTGCCTTTGGCATGGGACACCTCTCTGTCCTGCCAGCTCTCCTGCTCTGGTTGTTACCTCTGGCATCATAATCAGGAGAATTTTGGAGCTCCAAAAACCTCCTCTATCTTCTGTAACTGGATTTTTGATTCAGATGTTTGTTGCTGACCTGGTTCTTTATCCAGCAGGTGGTCAGGAACTGGAATGGGCTCTCCAGGGAAGTGGTCACAGCACCAACTTTACCAGAGCTCAAGAAGTGTTTGGACAACACCCTCAGTCACGTGAGTGATTTTTGGGGTGTCCTGTGCAGGGTCAGGAGTTGGAATTGATGAACCTTTTGGGTCCTTTCCAACTCAGGATATTCCGTTTCTAATAAAACAATCTCCTTAAATACCTTCCTATCCAAACGATGCCCATGAGAAGCATTTTGGCTTCGGTAAAAAAAATGTCTCTTAGTGAAACAGGGCTTTAAAATCTGGAAATGCTCATCAGGAAAGCACTGGAAAACTTGGATTCTCTTCTCTGCACCATGAGAACTGGACTAAGTTTGGTGTGGGGTGCCCACCTGTGCTGGCTGAATAAAGATCCTGCAGCAAGTGGTCTGAGAATGCTCTTAAATATAAATTGAATTGGGTTCTGGCAGGGACCATTGGATCAGCACGTGTGGACTGCAAGGCTGAGTATCCAGGAGCAGAATTCACAGAGTGGATAGCAGCCCTGAGGTCAGACTCATTCTGAATTCACTGCTTTAGCCCAGGTTTGATAATGACAGAGATAAACCTCTCATCTCTGAGTGATTTACACCCCTCTGTGAAGGACTGAGCCAAAGGTGTTGTTCCCAGCAAGAACTGGGAATGAGTCACCACAGTGAGTGAAAGGAATGAGGTAATTCATGCCTGGTTTGACCACACGCCATCAGGCTTTGGATGTCACAGCTCAAATTTGACTCTTCTCTGAGTCAGACCCAGGGATGAAGTAAAACAGAATAGTTTAAACCATCTTTGAGGTGTTTTAACTGAATTGAACAATCCAAAACCAGCTGTACCAGCAGCTCAGCAATACTACTGATTGTAATGGTGGAGAGGCAAATGTGATATTTCAGCTTTCTTGTCCTGGTATTCTGCTCTTTCATGGGTCTTTTCTCTGTTTTTTTAATGATGCATTTCTGTATCATCATGTCAGTCTGGTCCATAACTCTTTAATTTTGAAATTTCTAGCAAACAAGCAGAGAAAAGGCTTTCACACAAAGCTGTCTGCCCTCACTTAAGTGGTTCAGAACCATCCTTGATCTCCTTTTCCTGATAAAGGTCTGATCTGCATTTCATTTAAGATTTACCCACTGTCAGATGGAAGTGTCCTTGGTCTCACCCAGCCTTCCAACTTTTCCTCACTCTGTGTGACAAGAGATGCTGGGAGAAGGTTCCATGCCACAAATAGGACACAGGGATTTTGTGGATGATTAAAAATAAATTTATTGCTAATAAAGTGTCTAAATACTGCCCATGTAGCACCTAATTTATAAGTCTGTCATATAATTGCAATGGATTATTTTCTAATCAGGTTGTGGTCACATCTTGGGTGCTGTGTCCAGTTTTGGGCCACTCACTTCAAGAAAGACACTGAAGGGCTGGAGCGTGTCCAGGGAAGGGAACAGAGCTGGGAAGGGTCTGGAGCACCAGGAGCAGCTGAGGGAGCTGGGAAAGGGGCTCAGCCTGGAGAAAAGGAGGCTCAGGAGGGACCTTCTGGCTCTGCACAGCTCCCTGATGGGAGGGTGCAGCTGAGGGGGTCAGCCTCTTCTCCCAGGCAACAGGACAAGAGGAAATGGCCTCAAACTATACCAGAGGAGGTTCAGGTTGGACATCAGGAGGAATCTCTTCATGGAAAGGGTTGTCAAGCATTGGAATGGGCTGCTCAGACAGGTGGTGGAGTCACCATCTCTGGAGGTGTTTAAAAAAAGCCGGGATGTGGCACCCAGTGCTTGGTGGTGTTTAGCCTACGGTTGGATTTGATGATCTCAGAGTTCTCTTCCAACCCAATCGATTCTGTGACTCTGTGCTGCATTTCTGACGTGCCCAGAGGCAAAAATTGACACTCAAACCACATGCCATGGCTGCCATGATGCTGAGGGTAGGTTCTGTCTCTCACAGGCTTTTCCTGCCTTACACCCATTCAAAACTTTCCTCCTCCTCTCCCTGCACCAGCAAAAGATGCAGCTTGTGAATCATCCCCCAGCCCTGGCTTGTTTCCCCCAGTATTTACAGCCCCTTCTACTCTTTACAGCCTTCCCCCAGAGTATCTCTGCTTATGAAATAGCTGCTGAAAATTCTTTTTCCCTGAGAAATAATTCAAGCCCAGAGGGGGTCTCTTGGCACCCAGTAGAAAACATTGCTGCCAAAAAAGCAAATCTAAATGCAAATTTAGACCCATTTCAGGTCTCTCCCTGCTGGCAGAAGCAGTCAGATCTCACTTCCCCTCTTCTCTCCATTATAAAACCATGGGTATTTCCTAGATATCTCCAAAGAGAGCCTAGGAAAAGGGGATGGGGTAAGATTTTCCTTGTCACAGTTTTGTTTATCAACAAACAATGTTTATTTCTTACTGGCAGGTAGGATGCTCAGCTGGGAACTTAGGGAAAGGGGGAATGGCTTTAAGCTGAAAGAAAATAGATTTAAATTGGATGTCAGCAAGAAATTGTTCCCTGTGAGGATGGTGATGCCCTGGCATGGACGAGTTTTTGACGTCCCATCCCTGGAAGTGTTCAAGGACAGGCTGAGGGACTTGGAGCAACCTGAGATAGTGGAAGGTGCCCCTGCCCATAGCAAAGGTTTGGAATGAGATGATCTTTCAGGTCCCTTCCAACCCAAACTTTCCATGAATTTATGATTTTATGAACCTTTATGAACCTCTGTGACTTTCTGTGACTTTTCCCACCTTAAGTCTGGCCTTGCTGCATCTTCCTTTGCCTTCCTCCTTTGCTTGCCATGGCACTTGGTCTCTACTCCCCGTGGTGGCACTGGTGAGAAGAAGGAATGAACTCTGCATTTTGCCCTCCACTTTTCCTGGAAAGAAGACAAAACCATTGAGTTTCCACTCAGTGCTGATGTCCAGACTTTGAAGTGATGGCCTTATTTATCTTCATGTATCTTGACAGGAAACAGGCACTGATGAGTTAAAGAACAAGGTAAAAAAAGTAATAGGTATCTGCCTAAAAAGCCAAGCAAGCATAATTTAGATATTTATATTCAAGAATCTTTTATATAAGAGTCTTGCTTGACTTGTCTTTGAGCTTGAAACATCTTAGTACTGAGGTTCTGATGTCTGCATTTCATTATTCACCTAATTCTGAGCTAATGAGAAGTGAAAGCACCACTCACATTAGATGAGACCCAGAAGAAACGGTCTTGTGCTGATAAGTTTGAGTTTTGTGAAGTATTTGAGCTTCCAAGGGGTGGCACAGGGGAACAGCAGTGCCTGCACAGTGATATCTCCTGTGACCAGCTGATAAAAGATGTAAACAGACCTTTGTTTTCACAGATATTGAACTTTTCAGAGGGAAGAAAAATCTCTTCCAGACTCAGCTCTAGAGGCAGGGAGTTCAAAACAACAATCTTTAGTCTCAGACTGGAATGATGGTTTTGTTTATCTTGGTTGCAAAAGACAAAAAAAAAAATTAAAAATCGGTTCTGAGTGAAAGGTTTATTTTCTCCCTTGTGGCATTAAAAAATCATGACCTAACTCAGCTAATACACACAGGAACCAAAATATCTCTGTAAAATGAGTAATTAAAAAGGAGAGGTTCAAATTAGTTAGAGACGGGTTCAGCAGTTTGGGAACAAATTCTCCCAGAGCCCTGGTGCCAAGCAAGAAACCTTGAGAAGAGGTCTCTGCCTTGCTGCTCTGGGGTTTGTTGGGTGTCTGACCCACACCAGTCTGCTGGCAACTCTTCCCTTTCTCGTTTTCCATGTATTTTCCTGGCCACTGCCCAGTTACCTCCATGCACGAGAGATGTGTGATGGTTTGTGGCAGGAATTAATTGGAATTGTGCCATCAGCAGGGAGCTGGGAGGACCTGGGTGAGATCCCAAGTCCTGGATCCCAAAATCCTGAGATCTTCGACAAACACCATCCTGAGAAACTCAAGATTACTGGCAATGAGCATTTGCATCCCAGAAAACCAAGAGTGTCCCAGGAAACCTCAAGAGAAGCTCCAGCAGGTTGAGGGAGGTGATTCTGCCCCTCCATTCTGCTCCTGTGAGACCTGCCTGGAGCACTGTGACAGCTCTGGGGTCCCCAGAATCTGGATGTGGAGCTTCTGGAGTGAGGATGGAGTGCAGAGGATGTCACCAAGTTGATGCCAGGGCTGGAGCCCCTCTGCTCTGGAGCCAAGCTGAGAGAGCTGGGGGCGTTCAGCCTGGAGAAGAGAAAGTTCCAGGGAGAGCTCAGAGCCCCTTCCAGTGCCTAAAGGATTTCCAGGAGAGCTGGAGAGGTACTTGGGACAAGAGATGGAGGGACAGGACAAGAGAGAATGGCTGTAAGCTGAAAGTGGGGAGGGTTAGATGGGAGATTGGGAAGGAATTTTTAGCTGTGAAGGTGGTGAGACCTGGCACAGGTTGCCCCCAGAAGCTGTGACTGCCCTATCCCTGGAAGTGTCCAGGGCCAGGTTGGATGGGGCTTGGAGCAACCTGGAATTGTGGAAGGCGTCCCTGCCCATGGCAGGGGTTGGAACAAGGTGGTCTTGAAGGTCCCTTCAAACTCAAACCACTCCATGATTCTCTGAAAACATTCTGCATTTCCCACCACCATTTCTTAGTTCTTTCAAGTAGAGATTTAAGAAAAGCTTTGTGTTTGTCAGTCCGAAATACAGAGGTGTATGAACACAAATGTACAAACACAGAAAGGAAATATTTCCATAAGGAGAATCATCCCAAAACAGGGCTACAAGAAGGAGCATCTCTTGAGTCAGTAGCAGGGATTAATCCTTTCTATTGTTTCTCTCTCCATTTTCAGACAATAATTTTATAATTTGTTAGGCTGGCCTGACATAGCAAAGCTCTCAGGAAATGATATTGCCATGAACACATCTCACATTTCACTGCCATCCCTGTGGTATCCAGAGCGTGCCAAGGGAATGCACAAACCTTGTGCAAGACCCCTGAGATGGGATGAGGGATCATGAGCCTCAACTGAGAGAGGAAGATGAGGGGAAACACCTTGTAAAACACTCAGTGATGGAGAAGAGATTGTGTGAATGGAGAATTTCAGGAATAGCTCGGGCTAAAAAACTGGAGTGGGAAGCAGTGACCACCTCTGAAGTGCAAGGGTATCCCATCACATTTTGGATTGACTTCCAAACAAAACCCAAGCTTTATAGAGAAATGAGGAGTTGGCCTAGGAGACACTGACTTAATTCATGCAGCTGAAGCAGCACCTCTAGTTCCTTCCTTGCTTTATTTCTGGGATTTACAAGTTGAAAAGATAAAGAAAAATGAGCTGTGTTTACAAATGAACCACAGGGCAGTTTTGACCATTAAAGGTGTGAAAAAGGGAACTATGATGCTGCAACACTGCAAAGCAGAGAATGTTGTAGTGAGAGCAAAGTTTCCATATTTACACAAGCTGGGAGTTTATTTGGAATATCACAAACCAGTCCACTCACCTTCACTCAGGCAAGATGGTACAACGTGAAATCCATGCAGGCAGGAAAAGAAAACCTGCACAGATTGTCAGAGCTAAAGAAGAGTTTCTTTTAATAGAAAAGACTGTAAGAGCTTGGCTGGAGCTGGAAGCTGAGTAGGAGTGGGCCTGGTCTGCAGACTCTGCCTCCAGACGAGCAGCAGGAAGGAGGAAGAATTATTTTAGCTACAGGATGAAGCTGGCACCAGGACAAAGAGCTAAAAACTTGTCTCAAATGAATGGCTGGAAAGGAAAATATTTCTAAGCATGAAAGGCAAAAAAGGTTTTGGAACAGCCTCCCAAACGCCCACCAGGTTTGGGATGGGTTTGAGATCCACGTGTGAGCAAGACTATGGAAAAAACATGGAGCTCAGGGAGTAGAAAACTCTGTCAAGTCATACGTCACTGAGAAAGACATCCTGGCAACTAAAACTAAAAGAGGAGAGTTTTAGATTGGATATTAGGAGGAAATTCCTTCCTGTGAGGGTGCTGAGGCCCTGGTACAGGTTGCCCAGAGAAGTTGTGGCTGCTCCATCCTTGGAAGTGTCCAAAACCAAGCTTGGAGCAACTTGATCTGGTAGAAGTTGTCCTGGTCTTGGCAGGGGGTTTGGAACTGGATGATCTTGAAGTTTCCTTTCAATCCAAACCACTCAAATATCTAAGTCAAATCACGCTGTAAATGCACTGGAGTAATCCTCAAGGATTTAGGAATTCTGTCTTGAATCATTCCTGCTCTCTGGTCCTGTTCCACAAGGACATGAATCCTTCCCCAGGGCTGCCTCCATTTCAGTGCTGGCTGAATATAGGTGAAGATTAAGAATTTTCCTTTGAAAAATGTCCTGGAGAGATGAAAATAAAAACAAGGTTTACTTCAAACATGAGAGCATGCACTCAAGGAGAGGTTGAGCATTGGAAGAGATTCCCAAAGGAAGGAGTGGAGCCATCATCCCTGGAAGTGTTTAAAAAACAAGCAGATGTGGCATTTGTGGATATGGTTTAGTGAGTGTGGTGGTATTGGATGGAAGGCTGGGCTTGATCTCTTGGAGTTCTTTTCCAATCTTCATGGTTCTATAATTTAGAGGCCACAATTTCCCCACTCACAACTTTAATGTGCTTACAGGAGATAAATATCACAACAGTGTTTCCACCATATTTTATTAGGGTTTTTATAACGCTGCTTTTTTTTTTCTTTAATGTAATCTAAATTCCATTTATAATTTTGAAGGATGCTATTAACTCTTTTATTTGTGTGAGGCCTGGGTAAACATTTTTGTGGTGCTCAGGAGCACAGCAGGTTTGTCTCTTCGGGGAGCACCCCAATAAGTCTCAGCACAATCTCTAATGTCACTAGAAAACTTAAATTCTGCAAACTGAATGGTTTTAAAACTTTCCAAGGGAAATAACAGTGGCTCTCATTTAAGTTGACTGCAGGCTGGAGGATACCCCCAGGACCAAAATTGCAGTCTGAGGAAGCTGGAGATGGTTCATTCACTGCCCTGCTCCTTTGGTAAATTGGCTTTTCAGTCGTGGTGGTTATAGGAAGAAAAGCAGTCTTTTGCAAACACAGAATCCTGGAATCATTTGGGCTTGAAGAGACCTTAAAAATCATCTCATTCCATGATATCTTGGACACCTTCCACTGATTGCTCCAAGCCCTGTCCAACCTGGGGCAGCCACAGCTTTTCTGGGCAACCTGTGCCAGGGCCTCAGCACTCACACAGCCAAGAATTCCTTCCTAATACCTAATCTAAACTCACCGTTTTTTGGTTCAAAACCATTCTCCCCTTTCCTGTCACTCCATCCCTTATCCAAAGTCCCTGTCCAGCTCTCCTGGAGCCCCTTTAGGCACTGGAAAGGGCTCCGAAGTCTCCCTGGAACTTTCCCTTCTCCAGGCTGAACATTCCCAAATCTCTCAGTTTGTCTGCAGAGGTTTGGTTAGTTAGGACAATGCAAGAGCTAAAAAAGTAAAATCTGGATTGTTAAAAGGAGGAACAAGGGTCACTCCCTGTGTGACAAACCTGAGTAATTTGGTTGTCATTGTCTCCCGTGCAAAGATTCCGTTCTCAAAAACATGTTTGTGGGGAGATGAAAATTTACATTCCTGTATCTATTTGTTATTTACTGAGGGGAAATAATCCCAGTTATGGATGGGGTTTTTTCACTGCCCAGAGCTTGGTGTTCATCATCATGAAGTAGGGGAAGGAGGAAGGCAAAGGGAGGCTTTGCCTGTTCTGTTTTGGGTTTTCACTTGGGGCTGGATGAATAACTCTGGAGTGTGAGATAAAATACCGAGTGTGAGGAGCCTTTTGTTCTCATACACCCTGCAGGAAGTCGCACAATATTCCCTATTTGCAAACAAGGAGTAACGACTTCATGAAACTCCCTAAAAACACGGGTTTGCTTTTGCACACTACCGACAAAAAGGGATCTTAGGTATGACTCCAAACAAACTGTAAGAAATAATAATTTTTCTGGGATGGAAAAGGCCTTTTTTCATCCAGGTTTTCATGCAAAGAGTTTGTATTTGTCAGAAGTCTTCAAGTTTTAATTAAAATCAGGAAAGCCGTAGAATTAGATTTGAAAGACTTTGAAAAGAGAGAATTTTCACATTTTAAAGGTGAGCAGTTTTTATTTTTTAACAGATTTATCTAAAAAACCGCTTTGTTTTTCCAACATCTGAAGACATTCTGGGTGAAAAATGTAAAGTGTTGTGGAAGGAGGGTTTTTGATGGCAAGCCAGGAATCATATGTAAAGAAATACTAAAGAAGGATTGAGTTCTTTCCAAATGAGATTAAATCAGCTTTTCTTTTCTTTTCTTTTTTTTTTTCTTCCTTTTAATTCTGAATCTTTTTGATATGGGGAAACCTCCAGAAATATAAACTGGATTTACATATTCCCACTTTTGTGTGTTTTCAAAAGTGAAATCTGGCTGACAAGCATTAAAAGTGACAAATTAGTAAAGAAAATAAACCAATGTTCTTTCCGCCCTCTATAAATAATTCCCTGGGATATGGAATGGAAATCTGTGAAATTGTTTGCTGTAAATGTAAGTTCAGGGCAGCGAACATAAAGGAAGATTTAGACATCATCCAGCATATGGACAAAGAGAGATCTCCATGGTAAAATATCCGTGCTAAGCAAAACCAGCCTGAGCTGGAATTCACCTTTAATGTGCTGACAGCCCAACAAATGTTAAAATGCAGCAGAAATAGAAACAAAATGAATCCCCAGGACACCGGATTTTCCCAAATCTTCTTCTCTTACAGATTAATTTATTAATTATGTCATGAGAAGCATGACAGCAGTGATTAATGTTTCTATAAGCAATGTGCTCTGACAGCCAAATCATGATTCCCCATCCCTGGAAGTGTCCAAGGCCAGGTTAGATGAAGCTTGGAGCAATCCGGAAGATGTCTCTACCCATGGCAGAGGAGTGGAACAAGATGATCTTGAAGTCCCTTCCAACCCAAACCATTCTATGATTTTCCCATGTATCAATTGCTAATTTCACCAAATTCATGGAAGAGAGTTGAATTCCGTGCTCCATACCTTTCCAGGAGCACCAGAATGCAGAAAACCCAAGAATTGTTTCTTCCCTGTGTGGTACAAGTGAGGAACTACATTGAAAAAGCTGATGCTGCTCCCCAGAGAACTGTTCATCCAACTGGAGCAGGGAATTCAGGAAGAATTTCTGCATGGAAAGGGTGGTGAAGCATTGGAAGGGGCTGCCCAGGGAGCTGCTGGATCCTTGGAGGAGTCCAAGGAACCACAGGATGTGGCACTCAGTGCTCTGGGCTGGTGACACATTGGACTTGAGGTCTTGGAGGTCTTTTCCAACCTCAGTGGTCCTGGGATTCTCTGAGTTGGGCTCCTGATGGCCCAATCAAAATTCCCTAGAGCCAGCTCCAAGAAAAACTCACGGATTTGATTGAGACAGAGCCCACAGGACAAGCAAGACCGTGTGGAAAACAGCCAAATGTTTTATTTTTCTTATGGAATTTTCGGTGCTGACACTTTCTCTAGATGAAATATAAAACTTTGAAGGACTTGGTAGGAGACTGAAAAATGTCAAGTGATGGTTTGGGATTGGAGTGAGGGGGAAGGAGGGGATATTAGGTTTGTTCATTAAAAAAAGACAAATCCCCTGAAAGGAGACATTTCTCACGGAAATATCACTCCTTTGAAACCAGACAAAAAAGCTTTTTTGTCTGAGATAGAGATTGAGATCAGTCTGAAACTGTGGTTGAACTGTGAATCCAAGACCTGCTTGAGCCACTGGAGGTTCACTGACTCACCTGGCACCCAGGGGAAATCCCATAATTTCTGGATAGGGCTCTGAGCAGCCTGATTTAGTGGAATTGGATGATTTTTAAGGTCCCTTCTAATGCTTCTATAATTCAATAATTCTCTCTTTCTGTGTGATGTTTATCACACGAGTCTGTGGTTGAGAGGAGCTGCAGTTTCTCTCTTTCTGGTGCCTCCAGAGTGGAGTTTACTCAGCTTTGCTGGCCAAGAACACACACAAAAAGGACATTATCCTCTTTTTTCTTCTCATCCCAGAAAAGACCCATTGTCCAGATGGTTACAATATAATTCCTGAATTTTCTACATGCCCCATAAGCTCTGAAAATGCAAAGGATCTTCACGAAATCTGCCCTGGTGAACTTGTATGGGATGAAAAGGCAGAGGAAAAGGTATTTAAAAATTAGACAGCAGAAGTTCTGGGGGAAGCGAGGTCTTGAAAGGACAAGAACAGATTCCTCTTCTTGGTCTTAAATAGGATTTGAGAAATCTCTGTGGGTTAATCAAGAGCAGACATGTTGCAATGTCACTTATGTGCGTGGCAATTTAAGAGCCTCCCTTTCTGGAGAGAGTTATTATGGGATATTAATAGCCAGTGTCTGAAAATCACAATGGAAAATGAATCCTCTCATTGAAACTGAAGAGCGAGAAGGAGTTTTCTGTATGGATTAAAAATGTATTTAATACCTTAACAGGCCAAAAAGAGAAAAATTAAGGAAGAAACAATTGGAAGAGAGCAAATAATTAACGATAAACACAAACCATCATCCCAGGAACCACCAGAGCACCTGCTTTTCTCTAATGCATTTTCCCTAATAACATTTGCTCCTTTTCTTTTCAAAGATCAGTTAACTGAACTTAGGCCTTAATTTAATTGATTTGGACCCTTTAACTGCCTCCTTCCATTTCCTGAAAGTGCAGCTTTGCTTTCTGCATGGATTCTCTTTGAGGTGCTGTGTTTAATACTCTGAAATGCTCTGGGCTAATCAGAATCACTGGTTTGGACCGTGTTTCCAGTTCAATCAGGGTTATTTTATCCATTCCTTAGACAGCAAAAATATCTTCCCTGTGAGGGTGGTGAGGCCCTGGAATGGAATTCCCAGAGAAGCTGTGGCAGCCCCATCCCTGGAAATGTCCAAGGCCAGCTTGGAAGGGACTTGGAGCACCCTGGGATAGTGGAAGGTGTCCCTGCCCATGGCAGGGGGCGGAGCTGGATGACCTTTAAGGTCCATTTCAACCCAAGTTTTTCTGTGATTCTGTGATAGGTGAAAAATTAGAGGTAAGTAGATGCAACTAAAAAAATTGTCAAGTTCCCAAACAACAATCATTTTATGTTTCTCATTTTCTTAAAATCTGGCAGCCGGAGTAGCAACATTCCCTCTGTATCATCCTCAAAAACTCAAGAATAAACTCTTTTAAAGCTTTGGGCCCTTTTTTTTCTCAGCAGTGAAAAAAAAATAATTCAGAGACTATAATTCCTTGTACACTGAGTTTATTCCAAAGAATAATGTGAATTCCTCAGTTTGGATGTTCCTCTGTTCATATCCTTCTGTTCCACTTTGGACTTTGATGGGGGATATCTGTGCCAGCATTCCTTGCACCATGGCAATTTCCTGCTCTGGGAATTCCTTGAAATGGCTGAGAATGGTGTGACATTACTAAGCCCATTGCTCTCATCCCACAAAATGAGAGAGACTCCTTCCAGCAGGTGGGATTCCCTGTTTACTGTAGTGTTTATTAGCTGGCACCATTCGTAGGCTGTCTATATTTAATTCAGCACATTCTGTTTTGATCCACCGGCATAAAATAAAGATCATAAAGCATCAAGGCTCCAAGAGAAATAGAGAACTTGATTTTCTGCAAAAAGTCACCCTCATGTGGATTTTTGGGTGCACTGGTTACTGTGAAAGCATCAAATTGATGTAGAGTTAGCAAACCAAGATATTTTGGGGTGCAACAGTTGTCGTGATCATTTTTGAAGATGCTGAGCAGGCAGCCAAAAGTGTCACTCAGTGACAGCACCCCAGCAGTGCCCATGACACACAAAGAAGAGGAAACAGAATTGGGATCACTAAAAATAGAGCTCTCCTGCCATAAATGTGAGATTTATTTCCTTTGTAGGAAGGATGGAGCAAGACTCTGAAGATGCCATCCTTCTTGATCTTCTTTGCAAATCAACCAGGGGGATATTTTTGTTTGGTTTGATGTTTGCTTTGAGTAAAAATAAACTGGAATAGGAACACTGCTGCTTGTTTTGACAAGTGGGCATGGTTAGAGATACAGAAAGATGAGAGCACAAGAAATGGCTCCTTCTTTGGGCATTTTAAATCCTGTTATCTGTCGTGGGAATTGTTCTTGGAAATGGTCTTTGGTTGTCAAAATAAAGTAGTTCGGCTTCACAAAGAGGCCCTCATTGAGACCAATTTCCACAGAATGTGGCAGGTGAGGCCCAGGCACAGGTTTGGGGATGTCCCATCCCTGGAAGTGTCAAAGGTCAAGGTGGATTGGGTTTGGAGCAACCTGAATGTTGGAGAAGGTGCTGAAAGACGTCCCAGACCTCAGCAGGGGGTTGCAACACACTGATCTTTGAGGTCCCTTCCAACGTAAATAAATTCTCTGTTCTCAGCACTTCTCAAGGCTCTTTTTCAATTCTCAAGCCCTGACAAAAGCTCTGTCTTTTGCTGGTTTACTGAGTTCTTTTGAAGATGGGATACTGAGGATTCAGGGCAGGCTTCCCCAAGACAAGAGATTATCCAAGTGGCAGATTCCCAAAATAAAGAGGCACAGCTCAGTGACATTCAGGCTGTTTTGCTCAACTGGTCTTGGAAAGTTTGGTCTAGAAGTCTGTTTCCCAGCCAGATGCTGCTTTTTAAAGACTTTCGTTTTGGGATTTAAAATGTGCAAGAAGCTGAGAAGCAAAATCAATGTTTAGAACCACAAATAAGCAAAAGTAGTGCTTAGAATTTGCCAGAGCTTTCAAAAATCCCAGAGTGTGGGAAGAAAAGAGGAAGAGAGAAAGGAAGGGAGGGAGGGAAGGAAGGGAGGGAAGGATTCCAGGATTCCAGGATTCCNGGAAGGAAGGAAGGAAGGAAGGAAGGAAGGATCATGAATGAAATCTAAGTCTGCCTCTGAAACACTGCAGGAACCAAAGCAGTTTCTCCAGTGAATCATTATTTTTAAGCGAGACCAAAGGGCAGATTTCACCTCCTGGTGTCTCACAGGGGCTGAGCATGGAACAGATGAGCCTCTACTGCAACACAAAAGAAACTAAAACAAGAAAAAGCAAAGCTCTCAAAATCTAGCAATTAAGAGTGAACACAAATGTACCAAGTTATTCAAATGGTGGGGATCCATGGGGATATTTATATAAATAAACTCACCAACACTTTTTTCCTTTAGCAAACAGGTTTAATGGGGCTGTAATGAGAAGATCTGACAGTTCCCTTCATATCCAAACTGTTCTATGATTCCATGAACTTTCAGGATCCCTATCAACACTATCCCTGAAAGTTTTTCCATCAATTCCTCATTCTTCCCCACCCCTAATTTGAAGAATTATTACTGGGATACAAAAATTGGGTTCCTATCCTGCCACTTATTAAAAACCTTAAAACTTAAACAGCTCCTGTTTTGCCCCTTGGCTCACAGTTATAAAGAACAGACTTGACACATTTGGTTTAAACAGGAATAAACAGATATCACCATCATGAGAACATCTCAGAGCATGAGACTGGTCCAGTTGAGCAAGGAACTTGTGACAAGATGTCTGGAAGGGTTTGGAGAGGCCCTTCAGTGCTAATGTGATGGGTCCTGGAGTCAGAGAGACCTTTGAAGTGGATTTTCCCAAGTTTTCAATTAAAGTGAGCACAAAAAAATCCTCATTGAGTTGTCTTTGAGTTTCCTAATTTCTGCTTATTCTTGGCTTTCCCACGTGGCCAGGTCCCCCCTGTTTTATCTCTTTCTCCAATGCACAGCTGGAAGTGGAAAGTTCTCTTGTCAGAGTGTTCAGCAGAAAATTACTCAAACAAATTGCTTTTCTCCCAACTTCTCTGCCCAAAACTTTCTAAGAAACATAAACACTGTGAAAAAAGGAACACAAGAATTGCACTGTCACACCAGGGAATCATAACCTTTTTAAACATAACTCCAACTATTTTTCCAGTACCATTTTTGCAGTTGTTTTTGTTGTGTTGCTTCAGTGACTTTTGGGTTTCAGATACCTAAAAATGAGCATAACTTTTAACTATTCATTTGCTGGTTTGTATTTTGGCTGATTCACTGTCAAGCAGAATTTTTGGTCATACCTCATCGCCAGTGACAGATTTCCTTCATGTTTTTGTAGAATACCTCATGCTTGACACACCACAGGTTTGACAACACTGATTTTCCAAACATCCAGTCTCTCAAACTATCTATTATTACATTCATAACCTCAATATAAGTCATGTTTCTACCAGGAGTTCCAAAAAGAGACCAGAGGTTTGTCTTTATCTCAGGATAAAGATTTTCTATCAAAGCAAATATTATTTTAGTCGTGCATTGAATAGAACAGCATTAGTGAGCAGAAATTTTCTCTTCTATTCTTTGCCTGGCAGTGTGTAAAATAATATTTGTATTCCTTATTTGAAGAGGAAAATGATCTTATTCACCTTTTTGTGAGTTAATAAAGAGAGTAAAACAATGGCACTGTGAGTATCGGAGTTAATTAAGTTTATTTCCCATCAGACTTGTGTCTTGCTGATTTTGAATCTTGTGGAAATACAACTCTTGAGAACCTTGGACATCTCTGCTCTTTTGCCAGAGGGGTTTTGATTCAGATGAATTCAAAAACTGCAAGGAAAGACACAGAAAAGGCAACAGCCACACTTATGGGACAGCCAGGTCATCCCATCTAAATCCAGCTCAAAAATACTCTGGGATAGATCAGACCCTCAGGAACGGGCTGGAAGAACATCCTTGGGGCAGGCATTGAGCGAAAACGAGCTCATGCTCTGCCTGCCTGTCTCCCACCAGGATCTCTGGGCTGTGGTTTGTAGTCTTGGAGAGGGGAATGTGGGAATACAAGACTGGAGGGGTTTGGGTCCAGATCCAAGCACCTCTATCCTGTTGTCCTCATCCATGTGCCAGCTGGAGAGCTGTCAGTACAGACAGCAATGACCTCAGAATTCACAGGATCACCAAATCATAGAATATCCTGAGTTGGAAGGGGCCCACAAGGAATATGGAGTCCAGCTCTTGGTCCTGCACAGGAAAACTCCAAGGAACGTGGTGATTCTTGGTCCAAGATTTTTGTGGGGCTGTCCAAGATCCTCATAAAAAATCAGCCTCTCCAGTGGGTCATTCCACGCTTTTAAATTCAGCTCTTCCAGCCCTTGGTGCCAAAAATCCATCCAAATGATTCTGGCATGGAAAGTTTAACATTTTAGCTGTGGTAGGATCCAGACCCGGAGCAAAATCCCACTGCAGTTAAAGACTGAAGGAACAGACTGTCCCTGCTCAGAGCAGTTTGCAAACAGCATCAAGAGACTCAGACAAGCAGACAGATCCCAAACCCAGGGATCTCAGCACACCATCAATTCCAGTTTTCCACAGGCATTGCCCACAAGGACCATTAAGTTCCCCCATGGAAATTCAAAGAACTGAATGTGTGTTCCAAAACCATTTCCAAGATTAGCTGTTCCATCAGTTTCCCAATGAACTCCCTGTCCCTTTCTGTCCTTCTTGAAGACAGGAGTGGCATTTGCCTCCTACTGCTCCTGGGAACTTCTGAGGTCACCACAATCTTTTAAAGATAAGCGAGGCTGACTTTGCAATGACATCAGATCCCATGGATCCATCCAGTCCTCATCCATGCATTCCATAAGTCTGTTTTGTCTTGGCATTCCCTGACTGGATCCTCCTTCCCTGAGGATAAATATTACTTGCTCTGGTCCAGGAAACTGGGATTTCTAAAAGTTGGTTTTACCAGCAAAGACTTAAATGGAGAGCACGTGGGCAATTTCCATGTTCTTTGCCACCAGAATTCCCACCCTGCTGAGCAGCAGCCCCACATTTTCCTCACTCTTCCTTCTGCTGCTGATATTCCTGCAGAAAACTTGCTGCCCTTCACGTCCCTCACCAGATTTAATTCCAGATGGGCTTTGATTCCCCCCTCCAGTCGTAACCATCAACTCTCTTTTTATTGATTTTTCCTGCAGATGGAATTACATGGAGATCTACAGCACAGAGAACACAATCCCATCTCCAGAGCCCATATTCATTGGTCCATCTTGCCAGGATTTTTGCTGCTTTGCCAGTTACACCACATATGGAATCTTCTTCCATGGGAAAACACGGAAATGTTTTGTCCAAATAAAGGCAGGGAAACCCCACTCAAGGGGTTTGGAGGCAGACTTGGTTTTGATGTATCTCATGAAGAGATCACAGAAATGAAAGGAAAGACACAGGATAAGGGCTGGAATTGATCCTTCACTACGGGATGGAATGACAGGAGTGGTTTTTTCTGTGTTAATGTTCATGTAAAGACCTGCTGGGGTTTCTGCCAGCTCATATGGAACAAGAAAGATGCCTGTGCCACTCTACATCCCAAAAATGAGGGTCCTAGGAAGAGGAAAGGCTGGGAAGTTGAAGGGGTGGGATATTTTCTTTTGTTTTCTTTTTAAATGTCTTGTTTAAAAGGAGCTCTGGTTCACATTTTTTCATGGGGAAAGATTTCTGTATCAGGACTACAAGGCTCAGTCAGAGTCTTGGGCTGCGTCTGGGGCTTCTCAGAATCCACCTAATGGGTTATCCCTGGAAATCACATTCCCTTCAGCAGTGACATCACTTGTCTTCCTCTTTTCTCTGTAATAATCTTCATTTCCAAATCAGTGACCTTTACTCTTTCCAGAATGCAGCTCCCCAACAACACAAGGAGGCAAAAGAGTCTTTGCCTCTCCCATTTCCACAGGTTGTAAATTTTCTGTTTTCCCTGGATATCATTGCTCAGCATAACTTTTATCAAGGACCATTAACAGCTCAGGTTTGGAAAATCACTGAATTTAAGATTTTTGAATGCTTAACTTATGTTACTCATATTTTTTTCCCCCAGTTCCTATATTTCTCCTGATAATCTTCAGTTTCTTATTGGATTCTGGAAACAAGAAGCTGTCCCCAGAACACCAAGGATGACAACTCTTTTAAAGTATCCAGACCATGGATAACAGATTTGAAAGCCATAACACCAATGATACAAGGTACATGTATAAAATTCCACTACACACATCCAGGCACTTTCAGAGAGATTTCCCACAGGAGAACTCAGTTTCTCCTGCTCTGATTTATTCTGATGCCTTATTCCTTTCCATCTCCATTCATCAAGGCTTGAATGGGATAACAGCCTTAATAGATGCTAATTAGCAATATAAACCATCCACTATGCAGTAATAGCAAAACCAGACTGAAAAAAGCCCTGTCAAAATAATGGTTGGGCAAGAAGATTGAAAAGGGGAAAATGCAGTTGGATTCTTAATACTGGAATGCAACTGAGAAAGAAAAGAGAAATTATTGTTTTTGCCATGTAAATTATAAGCAATTAAGAAGGGCATGGAATAAACCTTGGGAACCCCTTTGACTTTCCTGTGTCAGCTCCTCCCTGTGTTTCAGGGTGCTGCAGCAGCTGAAACACAATTTTTGTGCGTTTATTTTCAGCCCTGGTTTGATTCTGTGCTCAAGCAGGGAGGAGCAGCCCCAACCAGCACAGATTTCCTGCTGGAAAGAGGAGACACATTCTGGATTCAGCTCAGGACCTTCCTTTCAGTGGGTGCAAATGTTTTGCTTTCGCTTGGAGGATTGGCATGTGCTAATTGGGCAAAGAAGATGTCAGGTTAATTAGTCAGGGAGTGTGGGAGATGATTTGTCTGGATAGCACCACAGAGCCTCCCATCAGGCCCCAAGGCCGGAGCAGACCTTGTGAACTCCCCTTAATCGCCTGGACAATTGGTTCACAGCAAACACCTGAAATTTGGGGTGTCTTCCTCCCTCTCCCCAAATCCTTCCTGCTCAAACACAGAACTATTGCAGTCCATTTGGAAAACAGGCAATTTCTAGGGAAAAAGAAGGATCACTTCTGGCCATGCTATGAGATTACATCGGATCATAGGATGGGATTGCAACAGAAATTATTTCATCCACACATTGCTTGGGTTGTGCAGAGAAAACCGTTCCATCACACATGAACTTTACTAGATTTTCCATGTGTTTTATAAAGTCAAAACCCATAGAAATTCATTGGTTGAATGTTCATTGGTCCCAAGTAGTGCAGTTCTTAGTATCTGGATTCCTATTGGATACAGATTTCTTTGCCTCCCATGTTAGTTGGATTCTCATTCTCCATTCTCCTATCTCTCTTTTCCCAGACCAGGTGTCTCTGACCATGCCAGGGGTGATGGTTGGAGTTGATGCTCATTAATGCTCATTAATGCTCATTAGTGGTCATTATCTTTTGAGTATTTTCTGTGCTACTCCCAGCTCAGCTCATCAGATCTCACCTGGTAAAACAATATTTTGCAAAGAATCTTCAATTCCCTTCTCTCAGGGGCAAGGATGAACAAAACCCTTGACGAAATTTTTATACAAAATTTTGAACTTGGCATCACTTCCATCAGTAGGACCAGAGGGAATGGTCTGAAGTTGTGCCAGGGGAGGTTTAGGTTGGAAATTAGGAGGAGTTTTTCACTCAGAGCTGGTCAAACATTAGAACAGCTTCCCAGGAAATGGTCACAGCCCCAAGGCTGCTCAAGAAGTGTTGGGACAAGGTTCTCAGGCACAGGTGGGATTGTTGGGATATCCAGGACCAGGAGTTGGACTCAATGATTCTTTGGATCCCTCCCAGCTCAGGATATTCACCCTGGGAAAGACATTCTCAACTATTAGCCCAATGCCCAAAGTTTTAAAGCTGGATATGTTCTTGCTACATTCAACTGGGTAATTTTAAAGGAGAAAACAAGGCCATTAAACTGAATTTCATTTGTCACTAGGCTGTCCTGAAGTCCCCAGGCCAAGAGTGGATCCCTGCTCCAGAATAGTTGGATGCCAATCAAAGTGCTGGCCATGTTGCAAGGATCAGCTGCTGAGATTATTCTGACTTCAGGAAAACCACAAAATTCCTGTGAATTTTGACCTTAAAGCTCATCAGAAAAGAAGCAACTTTTTTCAAGTTGGAGTCCACTTAAAAGTTGCTGGAACAGGCAAATTTCATGTTCCTGTCTCTCTGTTTTTCCACCTACCTTCCTCTTTATGCAAAGAATTTTCCTCAAGAGCTTCAGAGCTCCTTCTGGGTTGCATCATTTTGTGGGGAGGATCTTACACCTCATAGGATCAGAAAAGAAATATCTCCCTCACCATCCAGCTTCTGCAAGCCAGATTTGAGGAGCAGAATACTAATTTCCCATAAAATTCCATGTGAAAAGTACTGGTTCCCTATATATATATATGTGTGTGAATACATATTTATGTGTATAGATAAGTATTTATATGTGCATTTGTGTATATGAACATACACACACATGTGTATATAAATATATATGAAGTCTGGAAGGCACTGGAAAAATTTTTGGGGAGATATCTGTCTCCTACAGTAAATGTTTTCCTGAGGAATTCAACCAATTTTCTTCTCTACCATCAAAATCCAGTGTTTCTCCTTCATGGTCCTGTTTCTGAGGACTCTAAATTGGACTCAGTGTGTCCAGAGGAGATTTTGGTATCTTCCTCCCTTTCCAAGAACCTAAGAATCAGAGTAAATTCCAACCAAAAGTCTTCTATTATATAATCCTGTTTATTAAAAGTTAGTCTACAGATGCTGTTTATTTTCAAGTCCATCATTGAAAGCTAGAATTATTTTTTCAGTTGTTTCTATTTACAAACAACAAAAGATGATGAATTATCATGAGTTATTCTGTAAAATCCCAGATATTTCTGGAAAGAAGAAATTTTTAATATAAACATTACATAACTGGAATGCCTACAGTGGAATGCATTAAATTCCAAGCAGTTCAGGCTGTATTTTCTTTTGTTTCCCACTGCTCCTAATAACACTCCTTGTTCCTCTCTAAGCCAATCTTTCTCATTCTTTGTTGGCTTCCCATTCTGCAAATGCTTGTGGACAGTTCTGGTGCCCTTAGTCAGGGATTAGACAAATTGCACACATTGTTTCCTTTTGATCTCATCTCCCTCCTGACTTCTGAAATACTCAGAGCTGTTCTCCACATCCTCAGCAGTTCACCAGCACTTCCCTGATATTTTGATATGCTGAACCAGCACCATTCCGCAGCGGGAGTCAGATGATCCCAAAACACTCAATCCTTTCTGTTCAGCAGCAGTTTTGGGGGAAGCATCTCATTGCTGATTGCACCAGAACATCTGATTCTGAGAAAGCTGTTGCACTTGGATATTCTAATTAGAGACAGGGCTTGGCCTCTTCTCCCACACAATTAATGACAGGACAAGGGAAGATGGCTTCAAGCTGCACCAGGGGAGGTTCAGGTTGGGTATCAGGAAAAAATATTCATTGTAGGAGTGGTCAAATATCAAAACAGGCTGATCAGGACTGTGGTGAAGTCACCAACTCTGACCACGACATAAAAACCTTCATGGTTCTATGTTCTCAGTTAGACTTGGGCTCTTGCAGCAGCCAGGTCTTTCCTTCCACAATGTCTGTCTCAAAGGAAGACTTTATTTTTTAACCTAAAACTTGAAATTCATCACTGCCCTGACATCAGCTCTGCACCTTTTTCCCCCCCTTCCCTGTGGCAGAAAAGGTCCTCTGGCAATGATATTTAAAGGAAGGTGCACGCCTGAGACTGCAGAAAGTGCTGCTGCGTTGTTCTTATTAGGAAAGTAAAGATGGGATGAGTCATTTGATCCAGTTTCTTTGCCTTTCAAGACAAACCAGTTTTCCTACTTTTTTTATGCACCTTTTTTTTGCTGGACTCCTCTCTTTGCCTGGGAGCCACACAAGGATCTCAAGGATTTGCTACTGGTTTTAAAAATGAATAATGGAAGAAATCCAGGATTTGGGATTTGATTGCAGTGATGATAAGATATGACCAAAAAATGCTTATGAAAGAGGAGTGGAGCAGTTATTCTGAGAGTTCCTGCTCTGACAGATGAGGATACTTCCACTACCAGCAGTACCCAGCCACTGCAGGGCTGGATAAAACACTCTCAATAAAAGACATCATCTCAAGGAATTTGCAGCATAAAAGTTATGTAGCCTCATATGCATTAGGAAAAAAAAATAGCTGCAGTAAAAAGATTGTTCTGGGTTTAAGTGCTGCAGCTGCTGCTTTTTATTCTTTTCCTTGCTGTCTTGTTTAGGTTTGAAGAGGATTTCTGAGTTTGAGAACCACAGAACTGATAGGTTTGGCAAAGACCTCCAGGATCATCACATCCAGTCTTTGACTGAATTCCACCACAGCCACTGAATCATGGCATGAAGGGCCACATTTATTCATTTTTTGAACTTAACCCATTGATCCAGCCTGTCCAGGTCCCTCTGTAGAGCCTTCCATGCCACAAGCAGATGGATTTCAATCCCAACACTGGCATGGTGCCCCAGGGAGCCTGGTTTTATTCCCTTCCCCTTCAAACCTCGTTTAAAGCCCTCAATCAGCCCCAAAACTCATGGCTTAGAACGGTTTTCCTCTTTGAGACAGGTGAGACTCACCTGTCACCAACAGCCCCAGTACCTGTAAAACACCAGAAAAGCCAAAATTCCACCTGAGAGGAATGATGGATTTGTCTTTGCAAACAAGCTGTGGGTCTGCTCGTAGATAAGTCTAGCACTGAGAGATAAAAGAAACAATGGGATGGATTCCACCGATGGATGAATGGAAAAAAGATATTTGCTTTTACAAACAAACTGTAGGTTTGCTGATAAATAAAATTGGATATTGAAAGATGAAAGAAAAAATGGGGAAAAAACATAAATTCCATAAGAATTAAAAATTAAAAGGGAGGGTTATATATTAGAGGGGAATCTTTGGTATCAGGCATTCCAGGAAGTCTGTGCCTCTCAAGTACCTCAGCCAATGGGGAAAGAGAGAGGGAAATGTGGCTGGGAAAATAAGATAAAAGGGAGGCTTTGTCCTCCAAAAATTTGAGACTCCAGGGGAATGCCCCATGGCCTCTCCCTCTATTCGAACAAAGTGTAAGGACTCCTCTGTCTGCTTTTTGGACACAAACCTCTGGTGTTTGTGGCTTAATTTTCCTGACACACCCCAGCCAGGTTGATTCTGTGGAAAAACAAAACTCTGCTTGAGCCAGGTGTTGATTAGTAGAATAGACAGTCTTCAATCTCATCACTGCCAACATGAACAGCCAATAGTGGGTGTTAATCCCGGGGCTGGAGCAGACCAGGGAGATTCCCACGAATGTCTCTCCCAGAGGGGGGCAGCATAATTCCCGGTGGGGTGGCACTGGCCAGCAAAGAAATTGTCAGGAGTGGGATTCGAACCCACGCCTCCAAGAGAGACTGCGACCTGAACGCAGCGCCTTAGACCGCTCGGCCATCCTGACCCCTGCGACAGCCACCTCTGCATCCTGAAATTCCTGGGAAATTGGTTTCCATCATTTCAGTGTGTGGAGCATTTCCTGGGACATCCAGGGCTCTCCTCTGGGAAGCAAAGAACAGTCTGAACTCCGGAACTGACAGCAGAGTGCAGCCAGGTAGAGGTCGGTCACTTCTCCCAAGTAAAAAGGGATAGGAGAAGAGGAAACAGCCTCAATTGCACCAGGAATAGTTCAGACGGGATATTAGCACAAATTTCTTTAGTGAAACAGTGGTCAAGCATGGGAATGGGCTCTCCAGAGAAGCGCTGGAGTCACCACCAATCCCTGGAAGCGTTCAAAGGTGTGTGGATGTGGCTCAGGGATGTGGTGTCGTGGTGAACACAGTGCTGGGTTAGTGATGGGCCTCGGTGATCTCAGAGGTCTCTTCCAAGTTTAATAATTCCATGAAAAGGCTCAGATTTCTCTCTATCCTCACTTATACCTAAGTTAACAATTAGTTAAGAGGCTAGCAATTAGCTTAGGGTGGGCCTAACCAATGCAAATACCAAAAAAACAGCTTAATGAAGGAGGTAAAAACCCCAAAGAACCCCGAGAATCAGAATAAAAAAAAAAAATACAATAATTTCTGGCATATCCCCTTACGTCTGCCAGCTCCTTTTTTTTACCTTTTTTTTTTTTTTTTTCCCTGCAGAGTGCTGGAATTTATCCAACAGACTTTAGATGAATTGACAGTGGAATATGCATGAGCTGATGGCTGCTGCAGCAACGAGGTTTTCCCCTCCTCCAAAGCTTGGTGCAATTCCCCAGAGAGGATCTGAGCAAGGTCATCTCTTCCCTTTGAAGGTGGGAACAAGGGAACAGCAGGACTTTGCAGGGTGCAGAAACAGGGCTGAGGAAATTCACTTTCAATTGAAAATAGAGATTTTTTTCCAAGAGAAAGGGAAATTGAGGTAAGCAACAAATCTTCCAGAGTGAACAGGAATGGCTTACAAAATATATCTGAGATAGAGAAAGCCATGCAAAAGAAATTTCACCCTTTATGCAACAGGTGCTGGAGGGTTGGAAATGGATATTTAAGGCTTCTTCCAACCCAAACCAGTCTGGATTCTGTGATATTTTAAGGAGGTTTGGTGGTAACAATCCATGGCCCTGGACAGGGCTGAGGGTCTTCACGAGGGTCTTCACAGAAGAGAGGTGATATTCACAGAGGCAGAGGGAGAGAGGGCTCAGAGCATTCAAGGTACCTTCCAAACCATCCCATGATTCTATAATTCTCTATTTTAGAGGATTTTACATGGAACTTTTATAACTGTATCATTACGGATGAAAACTTCAGCATCCCTTTTAACGTTATCCTGCTGAAGAATTTCCTGAGCTCATAAGGGAAGAGTTGCAGGATGTCTATAATTATCAGCTGCTTCTGCCCACATTCCTGGCTGATGGGAAGTGCTAGTCTTGAGCCCTGGTTAATGAGCCATGTTAGAGAGACAGAGGAGATTTTGGCACTACAAATTCGAAGTGCTTTTTCCATGGGTGTAAAGCCTTGTGTCACCACTGCCCATCACAGGGATGTGGCCTTGATGACATTGACCCTCTGCCCTGGGAGACATCAGTGGCAGAGAAGGGAATCAAACTGGGAACTGAGCATCAACCTGCCACCAAAGCAATGTCCCCCGTGTCTTTTATAAGTTTAAAGGCAGAAATGGAGAAAAAGGGCAGCAGGGCAAGTCAGGGGCTTTCTGTGTTGGCTTAAAAAACATCCTGGCCAAGCCCTGTTCCTCGAGCTCCTTCAGTCCTGGTGGCATCTGGGTGTGGGTGGCCACGGGTGAGTAAGAAAGGTGTTGAGCAGAGCTCCAGCTGGTGAGGAATGAGCTGTGCGAGGCTCAGAGTGGGAAACACAACGCCAAGGGGTTTCCATTGGGTAAACATTCCGCATTTGGGTTGCTTTGTATGAGAATAGACAGCCGGCACAAAGGAAGCTGCCAACTCCCCATCAACACCGTGTCCTTTTAAAGCTGCCTTTTTTTTTTTTTTAATTTTTTTTTAGCAGTTTCACGGACTCCCAGGCAGGATCGTGTAGCAGTTTTGAAATCAATGAGGCATTTGCCATTTCCCTCTCACCTTGCCTGCCTTTGGGTTGGCACAGCTCCACAGCTCAGGTTTTTATGCCTGTGGATCTCTCTTGCTCCATCCTTACAACAAACGATGCTTCGGCTCATTCTGGCTTGGGAAAGGAGAAGGAGCAGGAAAGTCTCAGTTTGCTCATCTTGGCAGATGAATCAGGGACTCAGAAGGAGATTTTGGAGGATTGGGGCAGCCACTGCCTGCTAAGGAGGAGGGCAGAGCCTCACTCCAAGGTCAGGCACCTTGAGGAGAGCTCCTTCACTAAAGGTCACTCATCCAGGGGGACATCTCCAGGATTTTACGTCCCCATCCCATGTCCAGCAAGTGGGATCTTTAAGCAGAAGGGGCCATAGCTCTCGTTTGCCATGTGAGAAGAGATCCTTGATGAGGTTGTCTAACACTTTGTCCAATTCCATCTTCATGGATTCATAGAATTTTAGAAGGGACCTACAAGATTATCTGGTTCCACCCCTGCCATGGGCAGGGACACCTTCCACTGAACCAGACTGCTCAGAACCCTTTCCAGCCTGGCCTTGAGCCCTTCCAGGGATGGGGCTCAAAACCCTTCAGGACTGGGGACTCCACCATATCCCTGGTCTGGTTGTTCCAGTGTTTGTTCTCACTTAAAA
>VWZS01010060.1:204466-231440 GCA_013397075.1 Rhabdornis inornatus | reverse complement strand
AAAAAAAAAAAAGAAATAAAATATTTCTTATCTTGAGATGGAACCTTTTTGATGTGTCCACATTCTATGCAGGCTCCCACTGCTTGGCAGAGATTTGTGACTCTAATCAATGCTTATAAAGGGAAACTCTTTATTTCAGAAATCTCTTATTTTTCATTTATTACTTGACATTGGGTGGTGAAAGGGTGCTCATTTCTTTAATTTTCTAAGGCGTGGAGGGCTTTAAGTACTCATCAGAAAGTGCAATTGAGTCAAAACCACTTGCTTAAAAATATCCAGAGTCTTATCTGCATTAGAAGAAATAAGGAGGCTGCTTGGCCACAGCTTGGGACGTTGGACAGGGTTTAAATCACAGCCCGTGCAAACCAAGCTGTTATGGAGAAGTTTCCTTTCATAATTAAAAAACAAAAAAAACAAAACAAAAAAAACAAAACCCAAAAAAAAAAAGAATTTTTTACATGGATTTACCTGAGCCTGAAGTGCCAGAGGCACCTGTGTACAGTGCTGTCCATCCGAGCAAGGTGCTGGGATGTCACTGCCAGACCCTCGGAGAGGAACGAGGACTGTCTGTCTGTCACACAGCGGCACTGTGTGTCTGTCCGTGAGCATTGCTGCCCTCTCCCGGCTCCAGAGCACACAAAACCAGGGAAAATCGGCTCGGGAAGGATGAGGATGGCAGCAGGGAGAGCAGGGATGGATGCAGGACAGGAGGGACAAGCGGAGACTGCTGCTGCTTTTGGGGCAAAGGGGCTCATCCACAGATGTCACCACAAATAATCCCAGCCCCAGCATCCTGCTCTGTGCACCTCTGACCAGCTCTGTCTTCCCGGTGGTTTTGTCACTCTGCAGGGATCACAGAATCATGGAATGGTTTGGGTTGGAAGGACCTTAAAGATCATCCCATTCCAACCCCCTTGCCATGGGCAGGGACACCTTCCACCATCCCAGGTTGCTCCGAGCCCCATCCAACGTGGCCTTGAACACTTCCAGGGATGGGGCAGCCACAGCTTCTCTGGACAAGGCAGGATCTCTACAGGGGACTCCAAAGTTACCTTCAGGTATGGCAACAGGGGTTTCCAGAGTTTCCCCACAAAGCTCAGACCTTCTTTGACCTTCCACACATTTGCTCAAGGTTTTTCTCACCTGTCAAGCAGTGAGGGTTTGCTGTGACTTCCCCAGAGCCCAGCAAGGGGCTTGGAGCCTTTCTGCTGCCAGCAGCCTCTGTCTGCCCCAGCAGGGGTGTCTCTTCTCAGAGAATCACAGGATGGGTCAGGCTGGAAGGGACCACAGTGGGGTCACCTGGTGCCACCTCCCTGCTCCAGCAGGGCCATCCCAGAGCACAGGCACAGGATTGTGTCCAGAGGGTTCCGGAATGTGTCCAGTGAGGGAGACTCCATACCCTCTCTGGTCAATCTGTTCAGTCCTCAGTCACTGCACAGGACAGAAGTTTTTCCTCATGTTCAGGTGGAACTTTCTGGGCATCATTTTCTGCCTGTTCTTCTTTTCCTATTGCTGGGCCCCAAGGAGCAGAGCCTGGCCCATCCTTTGACCCCTCCTTGCAGATTTCACTGGACATTGATAAGGTTCCCTCTTTAAAGTCACTTTATTTGAGACTGAACATGTTAAACTCTCTCAGCCTGACCTCATAGCAAAGATGCTCCAGTCCCTTCATCATCTTTATTTCCATTTTTTTTTCTTCTTTCTTCACTTTCTCTGCTGATGAATTTCTACAGCTGCAGGCTCAGGTCTAGAAGACCAAATAGAAGAGCTGGTACATGTTCTTAATCCCAGAATCAAAGTGTTTTGAAAGGGATTTGCTCCATATGGACAGAGTCTCACCCTCAAACCAGGGATTCACATCCCTGGCACCTCCTGGGACTTGTTTGGCCTGATCAAACTTACAAACTAGGCCAGAACACCTACAGGGAGAGGTTGGCAAGAAAAAAAAGACCTTTGCAAAACATCCTAAGAGTTTTGCTTCCAATGATGGACACGTGGAACTCTTATTTGGGTCTGACAAGCTGTTGGCTCAGAAAAATCCTACATTTGCTGAACTGTTAACACGAGTTCTGGGAAGATGTGCTCAAACCTGCCCAAGGGTTTCTAACTCACGTGGCACCTTCACATGGAGCTTGAGGAGGAAAGAGGATCATCCCAACCTTTTCCATGGGAACAAGGTTACCTGGAGCAGTGTTGTGTGTGAGGGAGAGGGACAAAAGTGTCCTGTTGTGGTGACAGGATGTCCCTTGGCCATCTGTCCCTGAATTTAGTGGGATGGTATCTAAATATTCACAAAACTGGCTTAGCAAATGTTACCTCTGTTGGGGGCAACTTGATTAATCCCATCTTGGAATCCCTTCAGCTGAAATCCTCCCCCTCTCTTTTCCTTCATGGGGAAAGAAAAAAAACATTGGGAAATAAGCAACCACTTCCATTAACCATGACTTTTTCTCCAGTCCAGTAACGAATGAAAAATATCTCTCCCACCCCACCCTTGAACCCTGCTGGCTGCAGGCCAGTCCTAAGAGAAGAGAGATCTTTAAAATAGAAGAGGTAAATGGTAACTAATCACACGAAGAATGAAAGAAAAACAAAAGGAAAGCTCTGAAAAATTAAAAGAAATTTCTAGAAAATAAAGAAAGCTTCCAGAATCTATTAAGGAATGCTTAGACCCTGAAGACCTTTGCATATGAAGCTGTGGAGAGCCTGCATCTCTGCATGAGTCACACCTCCAGCCAATAAACTTCGTATTTCTCCTTCCCAAGTGCCTTTCCAGGAAAGATCTCCACCAATCCCAAGCACAACTCCTTCCAGCAGCTTGGAAATGAAGAGAGGAAATTTATTCCTGCAGCAGATAGGAAGACTTGGAAGAGCAGCAGAGCTGTCCATGCTTAACTGTGGGTCAGCTGAAACCAAACCCTTCTCCCTCTGGGTTTTCTCCTGCACTCACCAACCCTCTGCAAATGCCAGGAGCTGCTGTTCCTGGCAGTGCAGCCAACAGTCGTGATTCCTTGGAGCTGAAAATAGGATGGTGCTGGCGGCAGCTGATGCTTTTGCTCACAGTTCCCAGCTGAGTGGGCTACCTCCAAAAAAGCAGATGGCCAGAGAGGAACTCCAGCAATTTGCTACAAAGCAGCTAAAATCCCCTTCGCCCACAGCTCTGAGAGCTCAGCATTTCATGACATCTAGTGGGCAAGGCAGGCACAGTGACTTGGGTGGAGAAAAAAAACCAACAAATAAATTTGCCCCAGAGAAACGCAGGTATGGAATTAAATAGGAAAATAAGGAGAGCTGATTTCCTCCCTTGAAAGAGTTACAATCTCAGCAGTAACTCCAGGGGGAAACAGGGAAGAAAAACAGAATTATGGAGAGGGCAAGTGATTTGAGAAAGATCAAACATCAGGTTAGCTCAATAAAGGCAATTATATTCAATCCCAGCCCTCCTCAGTCTCAGTCTCCTGGCTGGAAGGAAAAGAGAGCTCTCTGAACAGGGACATCACCCAGAAAGTGCCAAAGAAAGGCGAAAATTTCCTAAGAGAAACTTGTGGATCTATATTACAAAATCAGAGGGAGAAACGAGGAGTGTTGTCTCATAGGTTAAGTGTGACACTGGGACACATCACCTAAATGTGGGATGTGGAATCCTCATGGCAGGGAAGATGTTGAGGGGCTGGAGAATGTCCAGAGAAGGGAATGGAGCTGGGGAAGGGTCTGGAGCACCAGGAGAGGCTGTGGGAGCTGGGAAAGGGGCTCAGCCTGGAGCAGAGGAGGCTCAGGGGGAACCTTCTGGCTTTGCACAACTCCCTGACAGGGGAGTGTTGGTTTCTTCTCCTGGGTGAGAAGTGACAGGACGAGGGGAAATGGCCTCAAGGTCCATCAGGAGAGGTTTAGACTGGACATCAGGAATAAATTCTTCACTGAAAGGCTGGTCCAGCCCTGGAACAGGCTACCTGTGGATGTGGTAGAGTCACCATCCCTGGAGGTGTTTAAAAGATGTTTAGATGTGGCACTTGGGGACATTGTTTTGTGGTGGCCTTGGCAGTGCTGAGCTAAGGGTTGGACCTGATGACCTTTGAGGTCTTTTCCAACCTAAATGATCCTATGATTCCCCGTTTCTCTGTTCCCCCATTGTGCTTTGGAGAAAGCCTGCAACAAATTAAAATCACCTGCTCGTTCAATTTTTAAACCATTTTAGATTCATCTTCCCTAGTCCAGACAGTATCATTAGGACAAGATGCCCAACTTCATAAAAATCCTAAATTCCTTCAATTTCCTTAAAATAACTCACCTCCAGCCATTTATTTGGAGGAATCTGCCAATATCTGACCAGATGAAACCCATCTCAACAGACCAGAGCATCCTCACCTACCTGCCCAAGCTTTTTGCAAGTTTTAACACAGGGTTATGCTGGAACTCAATGGATGGGAAAAAAAATGGGTGAATGCAAGATGGATTTACAGGTCTGGGGTTCTCCAGTGTTTTGCAGTTGAGTCTGAGGGGAGAGATTAACTCTGAAGCTGCCAGAGAAGCTTCTGAAGCCTTGGAGGGTGAAATCAGAGATGAGGTAATGCCATGAAACCAGAGAGGACCAGTTTCACTCTTTAACACTGTGATGAACATCCTGTTCTTTCAATTTTCTGACTTTTGTATCCCTGTGAGTGTCTCTAAACACATTCCCTCCCTTTCCAGTGGCTATAATACACATCCACCCTTTTCCTTTCCTACTGAGAGAATCCCTCACCTCATTCTCCATCCTCCCGTAAGCAGCAAAGAGAATTTATTCAAGTTGCAAAGTGCTTTTTTTTGCCCTTGCCCCAAGATTTTTCCCAAGCCACCTATTTGGGAGAATCCCAGGAGCTCCTGTTTGCTTTCAGTGATCATCTCAGTGATTGCTGCTGTGTTGTCTTGCTTTTCTTTTCAGGCTGTTCCTTCCCGGAGCTGTTTCTGTTCCAGGTTTTCTGCGTCGTAGAGGAAAAGAAAAAAAAAATTAAACAAAATAACTTCTTCCTTTGAGCCAAACACAAATTAGGCAACTGAGCAGACAGAAATGCTCACTGGTCCAGGGGAGAGTGGATTTGTAATCTAAATTACAGTGGAATAAAAGCATCATCCTCCCTCTGTTCTCCAATTTAAACGTTGTCTCCTGTTCTTCTTCCCTTTTTGTTTGACTAATTTAGTTGCCTTTGGTCTAAGGGCAAGGAAATCTCATTTGCATAATGTAGAGGACATTAATTACAAGTCCTTTTACCTCAAGCCCTGCTCCTCCTGCACTGACTGGAAGTCTCAGTCTGACTGCAGCCCAGGTTCCTTCGAGGGTCATTAATTATTGAGCCTGTTGAGCTCTACCTGAACAAAACGAGCTCAGGGATGAGCTGTGGCTCCCTGGGCGCCTGGCTGGAAGGAGAGGAAGGGCAGCAGGAAGGGGATGAGCCACAGCAATCCCAGTTTAGGAGAAGGTGTGAGTGTGAGAAGGACAGAGGGAGTGTCACAGAGTCACAGAACCATGGAATGGTTTGGGTTGGAAGGGACCTTAAAAATCATCCAGTTCCAACCTCCTGCCATGGGCAGGGACCTTCTACTGGACTAGGTTCCACAATCTAAATTCCTGATCCACAGCTTCTCTGGACAACTTGTTCCAGGGGCTCACCACCCTGACAGTAAAGAATTTTTTCCTAATAGCCAACCTAAAGGTACTGTCTCAATTTGAAATAATTTCCCCCTGTCCTAAATTATTGGGATTTATTGGGTGATGAGGCACAGGCTGCCCAGAAAAGCTGTGGCTGCCCCATCCCTGGAAGTGTCCAAAGCCACACTGGATGGGGTTGGAACAATATGGTTTTTCAAACTCTTCCATTCCATGATTCTGAGATTGAAATGCCCTAATTCTGACCAAGATTCCCCATCCCACAAAGCCTGGAGTCACTAGATCCAGCCAAGATCTCCTTTTGGATCTATCATGGCAGGGGGCCGATGAGACCCCAGCATAAAACACTCAGAGATCACCTCTGGGTTCTTCTGTTAAAAATCAGCAGCTCTGGTCTCCCCTGACGCAGAACTGGCTTTATGATACACTTATTTTTCTAGAATAGGGTAATCCTGTACTAATTTCCTTCACCTCTCTCATCCCTTGGAATCGTCTAAGACAATGTGAGCTTATCAAGGCACAAAATCCAACCAAAAAACCAATAAACTTATCACTCCAAGAGTCTAATATCCCAAGACTTGGGGAGCTTCACTTGAACTCTTCTTCCAGAGCAGGTCTTGGGATGAACTGCAGCCTGTTTGGCTCCCCTTGGACTAACCAAACCAGATGGATAAATTGAAGGTTTTTTTTGTAGGACTGAAAATTCCAAGCTCTTCCCATTCTGGAGAACATCTGGGTTCTGATTGTTAAATCCTTCAATGCTGGTGCAGAGGGGATGAGTCTGGACTTTAGGCTGAGCCTGGAACCCAGCCTGACCCAGTGTGTGGATTTATATTTTGTTCTGCAGGTCATGACAGATTTTAGTTCCTTAGGAAAACACCCCTATCTAAAAAATTCCCTCTTGGAGCCTTGCTCAAAGCCATTTGGAAGACAGCTGGAAATAGATGGAATTGTCTTTACAGGTCATGTGGCAACCTCCAAATATAAGAGGATCTGCTCTTCCTGTGCTCCACTCTCTCCATTAGGAAGTTCCTCCTGGAGGTGCAGAGCTGCATTTTTGGTGTGGATGACTCCTGCCAGTTCTCCTCCAGAGGATGGCAGGAGGCTGGATTTGCTCTGCAATGTCTTTTGGCACTGACAGCAAGCTGGGGATGTTATTTACAGAGGTTTGTTGTGACAGTGCAGGGAGGGCTGAGGGACATTTGCCTGTCAATAGCAGTGAAATTTAAGGCTCTGCTGTGTTTTATTTATGGAGTGTTTCCAGATGCTGGGCACAGAAATAATTTGCTTAATAAATAATACAAATAAACAGACATCCAACGCCTTGTGCTCGCAGCCCAGACAGCCACACACAGAGTGACAGCCTGCCAGGGAGCTGGAGGCTGTGGAGCAGTTCTGTTCTCATGGAATCCTTCAGGTTGGAAAAGACCTTCAAGATCATCAATTTTTGTCTGAATACCACCACACCCACCAAACCACATCCCCAAGTGCAATGCCTACTCAATTTTGAACTCTTGAGGGATGATAACTCCACCATTTCCCTGGGCAGTCTATTTCAATGCTTAACCATCCCTTCAGTGAAGAAATTTTTCATAATATCCAACCTGGACCTGCTCTGTCACAGCTTGAGGCCCTTTGCCCTTGTCCTGTTCTTTCCTGGGTGAAGAAACCAATCCTCACCTCACTCAGCCTCCTTTCAGTGGTTGTAGAAAGCAATAAGGTCTCTCCTCAGCCTCATTTTCTCCTTTTTAAGGTCTTCCTCAAGCCATTGCTGTAATGAGTGACCAAGGGCTGGACAATTCCTTTTCCAGCTCTTTTCCTCTCTTTCCAGAGCCCCATCAAGGTGACAGTAAATAGCATGTTACCCCCAGTGCTGGATGTTGTGATTTCTGTATCTTTAGGCACCAGAATCAAACTTGGGAAAATTATTCAGGCCACTAAAATCTGTGAATTTTAATTGACATTGTCAAGCACTGGAACAGGCTTCCCAGAGAAGTGGTGGAGCCACCATCCCTGGAATTGTTCAGACAGGGTGTGGATCAGGACAGGGTTTAGTGGTGTTTACATTTGGACTGGATGAACTTAGAGCTCTTTTCCAACCTTAGCAATTCTGTAATTCCATGATTCAGGTGATGTCCCAGGTCCCTCCACCCCGGTTGCAGAAGTGATGTGTGCAGTCATCACATTGGCCTGGTCTTTGGTTCCTGGCTCTATTTTAAGTGTCTCAAAGCGTCAAATGGGTGGTAGGAGGGAATGGGGCTCCTCTTGGCTCTCTGTCCTGCTGACCAGCAATATGTAAATGTCTTGATTGGTTGATTAAAGTTTCAATAAGTTCAGTGCCAAGGCAGCTGAATCACACTCAGGCTGTAGAGAACAGGATGATATTGAAGATTTTTCCCAACCCAGCCCATTCTGTGATTTATCTCACCCTAAACCAGACATGCACTTTGTCAGGTGATTCACTCTCTAAGCTCCATTCAGTTTGTTGTTTGGATTGTCTTTAATTGTAGCAGGAATGAAGCTAATTAAATTAAGACGTCTAAATTACAGACTCCCCAAATTACGCAGATGAATCACAGTCTTCTCCTGTGCCTCAGTTTCTCCACAGGAAGAATTTACTTCATGCCACTTTCTTATCTTGTAAGGCTAAATAAAAATATCAACATATTCAACAGTAGAGAAAATGAGGTCAATATTCTTCTGTAATGTCTTTGTGGATGGTTGGGAGAACACACCAGATCTGGCTAAGATTAGATAGATAAAAAGCATATTTAAGGCATTTTTTCCTGCGCACATGTGCGTTCTGGATGGAGTTCCAGAGCAGAGTTTTTATTCCCTTCTTCCCCCTCAAGGAGAACACATTTTCTCCATCCATAAGGATGAAGAAAGAGTCATGTCAAGAGCAGAGTGACAGTGGCAAATGGATAATAAATGTTTTTACATGAACTGTTCCAGATATGGCTGGGGTGAAATCATTCCAGGAGACACCAGGAATTAAAAAAAAGTAATTTGTAATCTTCAGGAGTGCATGTCCTGGGACACCCAAACCCAAAACACGTGTTAACACCGGGTCAGGGAGACTTTAAATGCTGCTGTTTAAAGTCTTTAAAGTTTAAAGGAGTGTTGGACAGAAAAAAGAGACAGAGGGTGCTGAGAAATTCCTAGGAAAATGAAGGATAGTAGAGAGAAAGTATGGAGGCTAGAGAAACAGAAAAATATATATATTTTTTTTTAACATTTGGTGTCTACTCTGGAGACTTTCTTCTTCTGTTTGAGGCAAATATTCAAAGTTCAAAAAAACAGAGGAATATTCAGTGAAGTCAGTGGATTTTATACCCAAAATTCCACATCCACTGGCTCTGGAGGAAGATTTTGGTGACCCAGTTCAGATGGACCCCTTTGCATAAAACTTCAGAATAATTCAAGTAGGATATCTTATTTTGGAGTAACTAGTCCAAAAATCTGTCCCAAATAGAGCCAAGCAGTTCAGGTCACCCAATTTCCAGTCTAAATTTTAATATCTCCAAGAGTTGGGATCCATCTTCTCTAGATCCTTCCAGTAGGGAGTTTCATACAATTACACGATTTTCCTTCACCTTGAGCATGGGCACATCTTCTACTCCCAGTTTCTTTTTGTAAATCCTTGTACATCCAGCTTTCTCAACCTTCTTGGTTGACTCAGTGTCTTTTTTGAACTGGAGAACCCAAAAAAGGACAAATTATCTGTATTTCTCTTTCTTTCTTTAGGCAGCAGGGGGTCAGTAATGTGCCTGAGCCTTTTCAGGTTTAATCCTATTCCCTGAGTCAAGGCTCTGACAGAGGAAAATGTGACAAATTCCTGGTGTCTTCCCTGCCCTTCTGGCCTTCCTCTGGTGCTTGGCAGCTTCTGTTGACGGTAGGATCAGAAATGCCAAACACTTTTTAAAATCTGTTTATAATTAATTGACTGCTGGTGTTGCGAGCCGCTTTAATACATGTTCATTATCACTCGGCCCCTCTGATATAGGTTACAACCTGAAGGAATTGAAATTAATGGATGGCCTGAGTACCATTCATCAGTGATCAGCAGAAGCCATGGGATGTGTCAGAAGCAGTTTCCTTCACAGTATGAAAGAGAGGGACGGGAAAGTTCACACTTTAAACTTCCATTTCAATACACTTAAAAGCCAGATTAGAATGGAAAAGGTGTTTTTTTCTCTCAGCTTGAAACCTGAATGCAGAACAAAATAATTCGATTCCATATTTGAAAGCACGTCCCGCTGAGTTATTCAGCAATCAAAATACATTTGCTGTTTACCCTTTGCTTTCATGGATACACACATGGAAATGCTGAAATCAACCTGGGCATTGAAGGAGCTGGCAAAGCTTGACCCATTCTGTGTTCCCAAACCACTCCAAACAGTTTGGATGTGACTCCACTGAGGCTTCTGCAGTGGCTTCAAAGGATCAGGCATCTGCTCCACTGTGCACGTGGAGATGGAGAAATGTTCATTTTTCCCCCAGAGGGACAGAAACACGCATGTTCATATTGCTCTTTCCAGCATTCTGAATTATCCAGACTGTTTGTTTATCCCATGCTCAGCTAATTCCCAACAATAACTTGTCCAGAAGGATTGACAGGGTTTTTTTTACAGAGCTCCTCTGCCAAACTCTTCCTCTCTGAGCGGTGAAGGGTGAATGTCTTCTTCTCTGGGTTACTAAAAACCAGAGGGAGAGAAGAACAAACCTGGTGGCAAGTGGAAAGCTCAAGATGATGGAAGAAATTCCTGTTGGATGAAATCCCTCTACAATTAAATGTTTGTGTGCTGCAGACTTCTGACTTGAGGGGGGAAAGAGTCAAGTCAGTCCTTGGACTTGTGCTACCTGCATTAAGAAATCAGAGCATCTCAGGGGAGAAGGAAAAATTCCTCTCCCCAGTCCAGAGACAGTGTCCAGGAGACCAGGGCTTGAGCAACTATCCTGGCAAATGTCCATGCCTGCCTCTGTTCTAAGCAGACTGTGATTAAAGATCAGCATGAAACAGTTCACAGATCATCCAGATAAGCCTAAACAAGCTGATAAAATCACCTCAGGCCCTGAGAAATGTGTGTCAAGGGTGTTGGTGGCATCAGATCTACACCCACAGCATGGATGTGCCATGGTGGGAAGTTTGGTCACTTTGAATCCAGCTCCAGCCTGGTGGCACTGAGCAGCTGCCAGTGCCAGACCAGTAACAAACCCATGATCACCAAGTCATTCATTAAAGTTGGAAAAGACCTCTGAGATCATCCATGCCCACTAAACCACATTTTGAAGGTCATTTCTACTGATTTTTTGAACAATTCCAAAGATGGTGACCCCAGAACTCCCCTGGGCAGCCTATTCCAATGCTTGACCACTCTTCCAGTGCAGAAATTTTTCCTAATACTCAACCTAATTTTTCCTGCTATCCAGCTCATCACTGGACTGGTGCTATGGACAGCTCACACAGCATAAAGCACTGCATTTCTATTTTCTGGTTTTCCTTCTTGAGAAGACCAAAATGTATTCTGCCAACAGTTTAAGGGAAGTTTTAGGGAATACTCAGGCTCCAAGCGGTGAGTTTTGAGTGAAAATCAGAATCTGAGAAGATGAAAGACCCTGTGCAGTGAGGAACTGACCATTTTGTTCCTATGTTATAGAAATAGCTGCTCTTTCTTGCTGCTGTCTCCATTGGCCTGAGCAGAAATGCTGGAAATAGAGCTGGAATTATTTGTGCTTATATAATCAAGACACATCTATTCAAAATTGCCTCTTAATGACTCATCACAGTGCACTGTTTGTCTTCTCCCGCCAACTGGCTGACTGAGAGGAGTTGTTAGACCTCAGATTCCTCCCAGGCAGCCTCAATAAACATTTGAGTTTTATTAGCTGTTTATAAATTATATCAAAATACATCAGGCACCCGTAGCAGGGATAGAACGGTGATTGCGACATGTAATAAATAACAAGAGCATGGGATGAAAACAGATATATATACATTTTAAAATGCACCTGAGGCACATTAGAGTCGTTGCATAATATGTTTTGACTTAATAAGAAGATGCACTTTGTGTAAAGACAGCGCTTATAGTGGCTTTCCCTGACTGATTTATGAAATGTAAATGTTTACACATCCACTGTGTATCCCGGGGCTTGGAGGAATAAAGTTGAAACAACCTTGGGGGTGGGAATACATTTCACTGGGTACAGGAAAATCCTCCTCTCACTTCCACTGGCACATCTCTCTTGACCAAGCTGGAATTGTGATGAGCTGTCTCCGAGATCAAAATGGGGCTTAAAAGAGGCAAAATAGATGCACACAAACTCAAAATGCACATTTCTTCTCATATGACAGATAAAATAATGAGATGTTTGAGCAGCTTCCACAGGGAGATGATGGTTTCCCTGTGGTTTGATTTCATTGAGATGCAATGACCTAAACCCTCCCAAGAAGGGAATAAAAAGAAATAGTTTGTGGCTGTAAAATCAGACATTATGTACATGATTATGTGTATAAATTATACAGACATATAGATATATGTATCCCCAGGGAGGGGGTGGAGTCACCATCCCTGAAAGCATTGAAAAAATGAGTAGACCTGGCACGGGGAATAAGTTTTAGTGGGAATGGTGCTATTTGGTTGAAAGTTAGATTTGATCTTGGAGGTATTTTCCAAATTTAAGTATTCTCTGACTCTCTATATCCTAAGTCAGAGAGACAGTTCTCAAAGGACCAAAGGAGGACAAATCAATAATTCTTGCTAAACCTGAAATCTCTGACCCTAGTCTGGACAAAGGACTTAACACTCTCCTTCCTTCCTGGAAAAGACTTCCTCTAAATTTAGTTCTGAAAACTTCTGAATGAATGGAGTCCAAACCTCTCTGAGGAGATTCCCACTGACCTTGGCAGAGTTTAGATCCAATTCAGTATCTCTAAGTAGGAATTCAGGACAGGCTCACCTTGATTTAATACTGATCTTCTAAAAATTGCGGGCTTATCTACATATTTTGAGCACACACTTGTAGTTAATTACTTATATGATGTCACCCACTTCTGGATCTCAGATTATTTTCCAGTTATGGATTAATGAGCCCTCTGAGGTATAACCAGAGTTGTCAGTTGGGCAGAATCCTTCATCCTTATTCAATAACAAATCTGGGAAGCGGGGTTTCCATACTTGTGGTGGTCGCACACTACAAGAGAAACATTGTAAATAATAAACATCAACCTTTCCTCATCCCTTTTGTCCTAGTTTTTATTGGTGAGCAGATGTGCTGTGAGGAAAATTAACTCCATCGCAGCCAGACCCCACACAGAGGCTGCAGCTTGAGTTCTGTGTCCAGTTCTGGACCTCTCATTTCAAGAAAGTTGTTGAGGTGCTGGAGAATGTCCAGAGAAGGGCAATAAAGCTGAAGGTGAAGGTTCTAGAGAGTGGGTGCCATGAGGAGTGGCTGAGGGAGCCTAACCTGGAGAAAAGGAGGCTCAGGGGAGACCTTATTGCTCTTTACAATCATCTTTACAGGGAGGGTGAAGCCAGGTGGGGGCTGACCTTCTCTCCCTGGGAACAAGGGACAGGACAAGAGAAAACAGCCTCCAGCTGCACTGGTGGAGGTTCAGGTTGGCATCAGCAAGAATTTCATCATGGAAAGTGTTGTCAAGACTCGGCAAAAGCTACCCAGGGAGGTTGTGGTGTCCCCATCCCTGGAGGTGTCCAAGGAATGACTGGACATGGCACTCAGAGCTCTGGTCTGGGTGACAACGGGGTGATCATTGGTTGGACTCAATAATATTGGAGGTCTTTTCCAGCTTAAATGGCTGGGATTTGGTGAAAGAGGCAGACAAGCCTTGGGTGGAGCAATAGAGAAGATCTGCAGCTCTGTCACGGTGCACAAAGATATCAGAGCTAACTCAAACCCAGCCATGCAGCACAAAGTGAACAGGAGCAGCAAAATCCCACAAGAAGGATAAATTAGCTCATGCTTCATTCCATCCTGGCTCAGTTAATACACTGATACTCGAGTTAATGAATTTAAAATCAACTTGAATGCATCTCAAATGCTCTGGGGTTTGTAGACCTGGTTCCACTTTTAACTCTCAGAAAGACACTCCGTGTAACCAAGCACTTGTCTGGGTGCTGATTTTCCCTCTGCAAAAGGCACCTTTTTCAGTACAACGCTCTGAGAATAAACCCCAGTGTCCCTGGGTGCTAAGGAGAGAGCAGATAATGCCTCAAGATAAAGAGGAAAGCAACTGGAGTCACAGAATCACAGAATTAGTGTTGGAAGTGACTGCTGGAGATCATCCAGTCCAACCCCCAGCCAAGGCAGAGTCACCTGGAGCAGGAATGTGTCCAGGTGGGTTTGGAAAATCTCTGGAGAGGGAGACTCCACATCTTCCCTGGGCTGCTGTTCCAGTGCTCTGCCACCCTCCATGAAAGAGGTTCTTCCTCAGATTGAGGATAGAACTTGCTGTGTTTTTTACGGCCATTGCTCTGTGTGCTGTTGTTGGGCACCTCTGGAAAGAGTCTGGCATCATCCTCTTGACACCCACCTTGGAGATATTTATATAGATTGATGAGATTCNCTGAAATTCAGATTATTTCAAGCAGGTGCTTGTGTGAACATCAAGTCCATTTAAAATACCAGTCCATCTTTGTGGGCTGAATAATTGAAATTTTGACTCAACATCCACAGAGTTCACAGAACAGTTTCAGAGTTACTATATGACATTCACAAGTTGTAGTGACAGTGTTCTTAGAAATGGCAAAACTTACATGAATGTATTTCATGGCTCAGGTCAGTAGCAGATTTTCAAACATGCAGACATTTGAAGTGTCCCTTTTCTCAAAAAATGGGTAAAAACATTTAGATGCTTTGCAGTCTTCATAATGATTAAGTACATGCTATCATCTTCTCCTCTCTTCTCTTCTCTTCTCTTCTCTTCTCTTCTCTTCTCTTCTCTTCTCTTCTCTTCTCTTCTCTTCTCTTCCCTGTCTCCCACAGTGTTTCCTCACAAGAGAAATATTCCACACTCCTAAATAACAGGGATCAAACAAGACATACCAAAGAACTTGCATTATGCTCAGAGTTTGCAGCCAGTTCATAAAGATAAACATTTAATTGGTGTTTTTATGGGTTTTATTAAGCCTTCAGCAATGCCTAAATGTTTTGGAAATATGAATAGAGTCTGAAAGTGGAGTGACCCATGGCTGGATTGTCCTGGTACTGGCTGGGCATTGGTCAGCAGGTGGTGAGCAACTGTATTGTGCATCACTGGTTGCTCTTGAGTTTTGTTTCTCTCTCTCTTTCTTCTATTATTATTATTATTATTTATTGCNTACTATTACTATTACTATTACTATTACTATTACTATTACTATTACTATTACTATTACTATTATTACTGTTATTGCTATTATTACTATTACTATTATTACTATTATTTCCACCAGTATTATTATCTTTTACTTTGCTTCAATTATTAAACTGTTCTTATCCCAACCCGTGAGTTTTTGCTTTTCCCTGCTTCCCCTCTGCACCTCCTTTATCTCCTGACCTGGGTTTCCCTAACAGCCACATGGTCAAGGCTAGGATTGAAATGAGCTGGAAATCTCACCAACACTTGCCATTCTTCTCCTAACCTTTGCTACTTCTTCCAAAATTCACATTCCCTAACCTTTGCTACTTCTTCCAAAATTCACATTCCCAACCATTCTCCATCCAGATAATTTCCAGAATTTCCATCACAGTCTCTATGACAAGCCAGCAAGTAATTTTCTTTTCTGTTGCCCTATTTGTCGTATCACAGGTACAGGAGGAAATTAAGAGAGGTACACGATTTTTTCCTTTCTAAGTTGCTTTAAGTCTTCTCTGAAGTGGGACATCAACCAAAAGTGACATGAGGATCCCAATTTCTATTTCTTCTTTCTATTTCTTTCTATTTCTTCTTTCTCAAATCACCCCTCTGGATGAAAATGGGCAGCCTTGCTGAAGGCATTGTACCCAATCTCGGTTTGGGCAGGACTGCTGGAGAGAAAAGGGAGAAAATTTAGGTGTTTCCCTAAATTACCTCTTGGAGAATCCTCCTGGAGTGTCAGCCTGAGTTTTCTATCCTGCAGAGAGCTGTTTACCCCAATCCCTATCCTGGAAACACAGGCTGTGAAAAAGCTGCTGTCCTAACTCTGGGAAAACCTTCAGCTTTAAACCAAGGGTTAGGATTGTGAGGCCTGAGGTTGGAATCAAATTCTGGAACAGTGGTGCAAAACTTCAGCATCTTATTTAAAGGCAAGATCTGGTGGAAAGGGGCAAGAATTCCAGAGGGAGATGGTTCATATTAAAACTGAAGAAAGCATGTAAAACATGAAGAAAAAAACAGGAAACAGAGGATAGCATGGGGAAAAATTAACAAGGGAACAAAAAAAAAAAAGAAGGAATTTAAAAATAACCCCCACAAACCCAGACACAAAAAACAAAGCCTCTGGCATCTGCACTGGTGCTCTGAGCTGGTATCAAAACATCTTTCCTCCTTCTTAGGCTGTGACAGCTCCATGCTGGCCTGCTGGGACAGGGCAGTGTTTGAGTCACTGGTGCCTGCTGGTTGCTGTTTCCAGCCTGCCTGGATGGATTTGCCCAGGAGGAAAACAGATCTGGTGGGTGCTGTTGCCTCAGAGTGCCCTGGATTTTAAATCCCTGAGAGTTTCACAGAAGGAAGACACACCTGTCCCAAAGAGGGAAAAAAGTACAAAAGCAGGTGCTAGCAGAGACCATGGAAAGAATTTTAGGCTGGATTTGAAGTGGCAAAGAGGTCAAAGCAGGCTCACATGAACCCAGCACCATTCACCATATCCTCAAATGCCACATCCACACAATTTTTATTTTTAATACCAGGGATGGCAGCCTCACCACTTCCCTGGGGTGTCCATTCCAACACCTGACAGCACCTTTGGTGAAGAAATTTCTCCTAATATCTCACACAACAACGACTCAGGAAGCAGAGGAACAGCCTGGGAGGAAAGAGAGGTCTGGATGCAGTTTCCCACAGGCCTTATAGCAGTATAAAGAAATTCTTTATTTTATTGGAGTTATCCACATTTTCCACCAAGAATGAGAGCATAGATTTTGTTCTGTTTTTCAAAAGATTATTTTTCCTCTCAGGCTGCAGGAGCGACCTCACTCTGCTTCTGTCATTGTCCCATGCTTTCTTGAGATGCACTGCAATCCCTTCAGCTTTACAATAAATGGGTCCACACCTGTTTGCATGGCCACACCTTCAAAAAGGTTTTAATGTCCCAAAAGGAGGGGCAGGAGACAGCATCACCTGGGCTGGTTGGTGTAGAAAAGTGCCACTTTTCCTTTGCCGCTACTGTCTGACTCTGAATTACTGCTGAAGCTCTGGCATCACCCTCCTGCTCTCTCTTTTCCCCTCTCAGACTCGAATAAGTTGTGAATTATTTGGGTTTTTCCTCCCACTTCTCCTTGCTTATCTGTGAAACTGCTCAACGACAAAAATCTTGGGCTTGCATGCAAAGGGAATTGTGCTTCTCAGAGAAATAGAGTGATAAGGTAAAAGCAGAGAAAAGCAAATTCTGAACAATTGGGATTTTTTCATGATTTATAAGCAAAAATAATATGCAAACTCAATTTTCTGATACCCAGGCTGTGTCAGACTACTGCCAGTGAACGATAAAAGGAGGAAAGATGGTGAGCTGGATTGAACCCAAACTCAATGGATTTCTCTAGGCTTCAGGGCTAATCAGGGACTGTTTGGGAGCAGAAAAGATTCCTGACTACATTCCCTGAACACAAAGCCACCAAACATCCTGTGGCTTCTGCCTCGTGCAATCAACCCCAGCCCAGGGTTAAGCAAAAGAGAGATAAACCAGAGAGGAGGGAGGTGCTGGTGGGTCCAGGGGATGCCTCTGATCTTCTCCCAGTGGTGGAATGGAATCAGGATGGCCTGGGGGACAATTTCATCGAGAACAGTCTGCCCTGGGAAGTGGTGGAGTCACTGTCCCTGGAAGTGTTCAAATAATGAGCTGGTGTGGTGTTTTGTGATGTGGTTTATGGTGGTGTTTGGTTGAAGGCTGGATTTGATCACCTTGGAGGTCTTTCCCAGCCTTAATGAGTCAATGATTCCATGATTTTGTGATCTGCCAGCAGTCAGTCCTTGGCTGCCATTCCCCCTTCCCTGTTCTCCTGGTAATTCAGCCCTGCACAAGTATCCCGCTGCCAGTGTGTTATTTGTTCATTTAGCACTGCCTGTCTATTTCCTTTCGCTCTTCCCTGCCTGTTTTCCACTGTATCTCTTCCCCTTGTTTGTCCTCAGCAGCTTTTGTTTGAATTAAATCTCTTTTATTTGCTCTCTGGGGGAGGGAGGCTGTTCAAGCTCCGTTTGCCTCAGAGCAGAGGCATAACAAGATGGGATGTGCTCAGCCGGTGGCATTTCATCCATCAGCACTATTAACTCGGGAACAGAGTCCTTTCATTTCCATTCTTTCCATGTTTCCTCTGCATCACATAACCAATTCTTCACTTTCCCCTACAACACTAACTCAATTTTTACATATTACCCCCCCTCTCCCACCAATACTTTGCAGCCTCTATAAAAGATATTTATATTCTAATTATTGCTTTGGCCCCCGGTATAACTTCTAAGGAGATTAAACCTCAAACATATTTTACATAGTGCTGTTCCTTGCTAGCAAAGGTTTGTAGGAAACTTCGCTGGAAGCTTTGTTTAATCCCAAATCTTGCAGCCTTTTACATGGACACAGCTGCTAACACATCCTCAGCTTGACCTGCACCTGGATCCATGAAATGGCCTCAAACTGTGCCAGAGGAGGTTCAGTTGGATATTGGGAAAGATTTCTGCACTGAAAAAGTGGTTGAGTGTTGGAATAGACTGTCCAGGGAAGCAGTCACCACCTCTGGAAGTTAAAAAACCGCTTCACCATGTGGTTTAATGGGCACATTATGAGTGGTGTTTGCTCAAAGGTTGGACTTGATGATCCTGAAGGTCTTTGCCAACCTTAATGATTCCATGAATCCACTGTCACAAAAAGCCAAGACCTCTTTGTGAGGTTTTCTGGAAGAGCTCTGGAGGTGAGAAGTGGGAAAAAAAACCTGCACCATGCACTGAAAAATTGTGATCTTGGAAGTTTTTCCTACCCTTAATGATTCTTTGTGAAATAGTGTTTCCACCGGGATGACAATCCTGAAAATCCTTTCTTTATACCTATCCCTTTCCACTAGAGGGCTGGAAAAGCAAAGCTTGTGTAAAGTGCAGTAACACAGAGAAACTCATTTATTCCTTGTGCTTCTGTGGTTATGCAAACTATTTCTTTTTGAATTAAAAAAAAATTAAAAAAAAGGAAAAAAAAAGAAAAAGAAAATAAGAACTAATTTAGGTATTTCCTTATTTCATCTCTTAAAATGTCAACCAGGAACCTTTGCTGTGTGAGTCCAGGATAGCACCAGAGGCAGAATTAATACGAAATAAAGCAGAAGCTGTGGCACACTGGAAAGAAAAAAAACCAAAACAACAACATTTGTGAGACTTGGAGTCTCCTGGGCCAGAAACAAGGTGACATCTTTCTTATTTTTAGACACATCTCTCATTCCTGTCCATCCATGCAGCCATCCATGTCCTCTGATGCCTTTATTCTATCAACTTACCTATTAATTTCTCTAATTATTTAAACAAAATTAGTTCCTGCCATCTGCTTGTCTGCCTGCTTTTCCACTGGGATTTGGCTCCAAAGCTGGTGTGGCTGTTGTTCTACTGAGATTTCTGTATAAAAAACAGCTTTGGGATGTTTAAAGTCGTTTTTCTTTAAGGAATGCTGCAGATAAACAATTCCTCTTCCTGACTAGCCACGACCACCTCTTTGGATGTAAATTATAAAATTTTTCTGTGTAAATTATAACATTTTCTATGGATGCAAATTATAAAAGAAATAAAAATATGGAAATATTTTGCTGCAGGCTGATGATTAAGGCTAAATTTGAGGATAAATTTAGCTGTTTACCCAATACTACATTTAGATGGGATTTTGGGAAAGAATTCTTCCCTAGGAGGGTGGGGAGGCCTTGACAGAGGTGGTACCCCATCCCTGGAAGTGTCCAAGGCCAGGTTGGACAGGGCTTGGAGCAGCCTGGGATAGTGGAAGGTGTCCCTGCCCATGGCAGGTGGGTGGAACAAGATGTTCTTTAAGATCCAACACAAACCACTCCATGATTCCATCAATTTTAAGGGCCTCTGGAGAATCAGTCACTGGGAACTACTCACAGACTCAATCTCTGCGAGGCCCGAGGAAGGCAGAGTGCTCTTGTCCCATATTTCCACATTTTAGGGTAAAAGGAGCATTTTTACAAGGACCACTCTCTTCAGAGCTGCACAGAGACAAACCCTGTTTACCAGCAAGAAATAAAGAAGTGTTGCTAATGAATTGCTGCTCCCTGATTCCTATTCCCTCAAGCCTCCCAGTTAATGATGACATGAACTGTTGTTGTTACATTACGCTGACATTTAGAGCACTCTGAAATTGGCACAATGTGCAAAATGGGAGAACTAAACACAGAAAGGCAACGAGTGATGGTTGGGCAAGGAGAGGAGATCAGCCTTTGCTGGCAGCAGAGATTGGCTGAACTTTTTCCTCTCTTTGTGATGTGCAGCTTGGCAGAGCTGGCTGGGCTGAAGCAGAAATGCTGCCACAGTGAGAGAAAAGGGCAGAGAAGGACGGGATGCCGTTTACACTAAAAAACCCAAAGTTGTTACTGAATAAATCCGTAAACAAGCACTAAATATTCCTGTTTAGGAATCACACAGGTCAGACTGAGCTAGAAGAAATGCAGATTGTATTTTTTTTCGTAGAATCATGGAGNAAGAATAAGAATAAGAATAAGCCTCCTGATGCTTTTGAAACGTTCTGATTTGCACAGAGGGTAGCTCATGGTGTCCCTGTAGCTGATATCTTCTGTTTACCAGGGAAATTGGGTTTTCATTGCAAATTTTTGGTAGTGAATGGCTTCAAGGATGGTTTATGTGAGAAGCTGCCAGANAGGAAGGCAGAGTGCTCTTATCCCATATTTCCACATTTTAGGGTAAAAGGAGCATTTTTACAAGGACCACTCTCTTCAGAGCTGCACAGAGACAAACCCTGTTTACCAGCAAGAAATAAAGAAGTGTTGCTAATGAATTGCTGCTCCCTGATTCCTATTCCCTCAAGCCTCCCAGTTAATGATGACATGAACTGTTGTTGTTACATTACGCTGACATTTAGAGCACTCTGAAATTGGCACAATGTGCAAAATGGGAGAACTAAACACAGAAAGGCAACGAGTGATGGTTGGGCAAGGAGAGGAGATCAGCCTTTGCTGGCAGCAGAGATTGGCTGAACTTTTTCCTCTCTTTGTGATGTGCAGCTTGGCAGAGCTGGCTGGGCTGAAGCAGAAATGCTGCCACAGTGAGAGAAAAGGGCAGAGAAGGACGGGATGCCGTTTACACTAAAAAACCCAAAGTTGTTACTGAATAAATCCGTAAACAAGCACTAAATATTCCTGTTTAGGAATCACACAGGTCAGACTGAGCTAGAAGAAATGCAGATTGTATTTTTTTTCGTAGAATCATGGAGTAATTTGGGTTGGAAGGGGCCTTCAGGATCATTTATTACCAGCCCCCTGGCATCCTGGGTCTGGATAAGAGCAGGCTTTCCCTTCCAAGCAATTAATTGGATGAACAGGAAGAAAGTAGAAGAGANGCCAGAAACTTTCCCAGTGTCCAACTGGGGCAATGACTGTTGGCTTTGCAGCTGGCCAAGGTCAAGCCCATCAGGAATAACAGGAACACTTCTGGGATAACAAATTTTAGAAGGGGAAAAACGATCTACAGAAGTGTTTGCTAAGAGAAAAGTGAGAGAAACAGCCCTGCAAGGCACCAAGGGGTGAAGAAGGAGGGAGGGAGGTGCTCCAGGCACCAGAGCAGAGATTCCTGCAGTCCATGGTGAGGATCTTTCTGCTCTCTAACACTTTTCAGTCCATTTTTTATCCATCACGTCTTCCAGTTGCTCCCTGGGAAAATATAAGAAAAACTTTGTGGGTCAAGTTAAAGGACAGGGAGAGATCACTCAGCAATTCCATCATGGGCAAAACAGGCCTGACTTGGGGAAATAAATTTTATTACCAACCAAAATCAGATAAGAACCTTTCTCCCAAGCCTTCCTTCTTCAGGAAGGAAGGATTCCAGGAAGGAAGGATTCCAGGAAGGATTCCAGGAAGGATTCCAGGAAGGATTCCAGGAAGGATTCCAGGAAGGAAGGATTCCAGGATTCCAGGATTCCAGGAAGGAAGGAAGGAAGGAAGGAAGGAAGGAAGGAAGGAAGGAAGGAAATATTCCATGCTTCCATCCAAGGTTCTCTGCCTTGCCTCAGCCTCCCATAGGCTGTGGAGCATCAGGCTGATGTGGAAATCTGTTGGCATCTCCATCCTTGGTTTCCATCTGCAGTTACTCTGCTTTCAGCTCCTCTGCTTCTCCTGGTTGAGATGTCACTGAAGTTTCTGTCAGGAGAAATAAAGATCAGCAGGGACTGACTTGTTCATCAAATCCTGCCCTCTGAAATATCCGAGTAGATCGGATAGTAGGAAGGAATTCTTTGGTGTGAGGATGGAAAATGTTGCCCAGAGAATCTGTGGATGCCCCTGGAGGTGTTCAAGGCCAGACTGGGGTTTGGAGCAAGCTGGGCAGTGGAAGATGATCCTGACCATGGCAGGGGGTTGGAACTGGATGATCTTGAATTACCAGAGAAGTATTTAGATGGGTTTAGTGTAATAATGTATTACCTCTGATATATTCCAGCACTGCTGTTGCCTTCAGTTCCTTATTCCAGTTGTTCCTTTATTCCAGTTGTTGAATTCCTTATTCCAGTTGTTCCTCCCTTCTCTGATGACTTCTGTTCAACCTTCATTTTGCTCTCCTTGCCTCCCTGTCCTTGCTTCAGTGGAAATGCAATTCACTGTCCCATTAAATTTAACAAAATTTGATGCAACTTAATTCCGGCCTGTTCTCAGTGGTTTTTCATTCAACGTGCCCTAATTCAATCTATTTCAACTGACTGCAACACACTTAAATGCAATTCCAGGAATTCCATTAAAAATAATTTGCTGCAGAGGAAATAAATAGTATTTGCTCCAAACAACCACCAATCGATGGGATGTGATTTGCTTAAATGCGATCTCATCCAACAGAAGGAAATTAAATCAAAGCTATGCAGTGTGTTGCAATTAAAATTCATCCCTGAGAATCAGGTCAAAGTTTAATTACTGCCAGAGAGGTTTTATTTAGCTTTCTTTAATATATTTATGCCTTGGACAAATTATTAGCCCTTGATATCCTTGTGTATAACACTGCCATTGATGGAACATTTTTTGCTGCAGTTTCGCACACATTGACCCACGAGGCTCCTTCCAGCTCCACTTTCCTGTGTTTTGTGATGCTTTTTGTCCTGACAGCCTGTGATTGTTTCCCTGAGCTGCTGTGGGATGAAATCCTGTGATTCCCGAATGCTCAGGTCTGTGAGGAGCACAAGCACTTCCTGTTCTGCTGCCCAAAATACAGAGTCACCTCTCTCTGCTCCCTCCTCTTGAAGAGCAGAGATAAGGATTAAAGGGAAGCTGTCTGAGCATTTTGGAAATGAATCTGGCTTGATACTGGTCTCCTGTCAGTAGCTCATCCTGCCTCAGAGATTCCCAGAAAAAATGTCTTTCCCTGTGGATGGGAATTCATTTCTAGAACCCAAACTCATGCCTTTGCTTGCAAGGGGAGATAACGGGTCTGGTGTCCACTTTCATCACTTGTGGTCCCAGCTGGAGCAGCTCCAGAGAGGTTTTTGGAATTTTTCTGTAATTTGCTCATCAGCAGATTTTTGGAAAGGGGTTCATCTCCTTTGGATGACGCTGGAGTTTCCTTGTGAATGATTTGTCTGAAATTAGATACACAAAATAACCCTAGAAAGTGAATTTCTCTCCTCTGACTCAATCTCTGGCTGAGATTTAAGTTGCACAAAACTAAGTGCACTTGAAAGAATATTTTTATTTTTGCTCCCATTCACTGTTTGATGAAAGGTGAAGCGTCTCTACCTCCCAAAATTTATATCAATGTATTCTCTTCTTCTCTAGCTGGACACGACCTTGAAAACTTAATTCAGAAATACATTAAAAGCCTGAAAGAAACACTACATCCTTTTAATCTGTGCATTGTGGTGTGATTAAAATGAAAAGGGAACATCCAAATGTACCAAAGGAAAAAAATTCCATCTGAAATTCTTCCTTTAAAATTCAATAAAAATCATTGCAAATAAAACACTCCTGGAAAACATTTCAGTGTTATCTTGACCAGAGACGAAAGTGAATTCAGCTCTAATTTAGTGGGATATGGGTTTTGTCACAACTCACAAGGAAAAGAAAGTCACAGATTTTCTCTGTAGTTTGTCCCCTTTAGTTTTACTTCCTTCATGCAGTGATTTGTTCACTTTCTTCCTTTTTCTTCCTACTCTTGATCAACAACTTACAAAGCGAGGACTTGGCTTAGACCCCACAGAATATCTTTGAGGTAAAGGAGAAAATAAAAAAGACTTTGAAACTTTGTTATGCTTTTGTAGAATTCTGGAATCTCTGCATTGCAAGATTTTAATTGGGGCTTCAGCTCAACACACCCAAATCAAATACTTGTAAAAAAAAAAAAAAAAACAAAAAAAACCCCAGCTCTCCAGATTTCCTGGGTAAATTGACACTGTAAAAAGCAACTCTGGGTCAGACTGCACTCATTAGTTCTGCAAATTAGTGAGCTCAACATTGCACCAGTCCCAATGAAGTAAGGTTAAAATGTGTTGGTTTAATTAGATTCTCTTGTGATATTTTTCATGACAAGTATCAAAATATTAACAAAATCAGATAAATTCAGATTTTCCCCAAACAAATAGCACAAATTAACACGGTTTTGAAAGTCTCTGTAAAATCACTGAGCACCACAGGGATGTGAAGTTGGGGAGAAATGTTCTCCCACTTTCTGGGATCAGATCAAGTTTGTGAACCACATTCATTTCTCCTCAGGCCAGAATCTCACTTTTCTGGTGGTTTGACACTCATTATCATTTTCTGTTAGCATTTGTCTCCCTTTAATGAGCTGTGCTGTTCTGAGGGAGATGTGATAGGTACAGGAATGATTAATATGGTAAAAAGGCAGATTTACACTCATTATTTCCTACTGGTTGGCCTCAGGTCTACCTCGGATAAGATTCCTGCTGTGCAACATTCTGTAAAAACATGGGAGCAGAAGTGAGGTCCAACCACAGAGCTGAAAGGAGGATAGGCTGGGAAAACTGAAATGTATTGGGAATTGCAGCCTGGTTGGGTGAGAGATTCCCTTTGATTCAGGGATTTGTGGGGTTTCCCTACTCATCCAGGTTCAGTTCTTGTCATTGAAGAGGTCTGAATGGGCACAGAGTAAAAAAACAAAGTAAAGTTCACTTTCTTGATTCTGTGATGCTAAGGGAGATGGGTAGTTTGAAGCCCATTCTGCATCAGGGAGAGGAAAACATTGACATTGAATAATTTAATCCCCCTTTCCAGCTGTTGCCACCCCTGTCAGAATAGACAATCCTAAATCCTCTGTGCCAAAATACAGGAAATCATGGATTCATAGAATCATGGAATCACAGCGTGGTTTGGGTTGAAAGGGACTTTAAAGATGATCCAATTCCAATCCCTATTCCATGGGCAGGGACAGCTTCCACTAGAGCAGGTTATTCCTGGTTTTATGAGGTTCCACCTTCACTCCTGGGTAATGAAGTTCCCATGGTGACTTTTCCAAAATCCCTTTCAGTATTTCCCTTTAATCTCACCTTTTATCCGGTGGCCTTACACAACAGCAAGGATTGTGTATTTCTCACTTTAGCCCCTCTTAGATTAGAGCCACAAGGCTCAGATCCGCAGAAGTATTTATACATACAAGACAAAGGATTTCAAAAGGGATTTAGCTCCTTAAACAGGAATTAAGTGTGCAAATACTTCTCTGGATTTCTGAGACTCAGATATGGCAGCACAAAGTGATTTATGAAGACAACAGAGGCTGGTTGATCAAGGAGACAGCTGCTCCTTCGTTTTTTTTTTTTGTTTATTTTTGTATGAAACTTCTAGGAAGAGATTCATCCACATCCATTCATTCCATCTTCTGCCCTAATCTTCTTTTTCTTGTTTTTAGGATCATTCCAGCACCCCACTAAGCAGTGACAGTCTTTGCTAACACCCATCAATGTCAAAGAAACATGAGCACCAGAGAGGAAATAGGAGTTTGTGCATTTATTGCACCACCAGTTCTTAGAGATCTCCCAGATTATGTGAAACCAGCCAGAATTTGCTGTATTTTGGTGACTGAAGCTCATGAAAAGTTCCAGGAGGTAAACCTTGAGGAGACCTTTCTGTAGGAGGCTCCAGGTGTGCATCTCATCCATGGAGCACATCCCTCATCCTTGCTCTGAGTTCTGAGGGTTGGCAGGTCCCAGAATATTTCTCTTGCAATCCTCTCTTCCAGTCGATGTGCACATGGAAACCACCCTGGATCAGTCCTAAAATGACACAATCCAAATGCTCATCCATAACTTGGTGGCTTTTCAGCAGCTTCAACAAATTAACAAATTAACAAATCAAGGGCTACTGCTGAAGGTTGGATGTTGTTAAAAAAAAGCTTCCTTTGAATAGTGGGAGGGAATGCCAACCCAGATTTTGTTTCAAACCTTGCAAAGTCCTTCTGAGAACCTTGTCTGACCTACATAGTTCAGAGCACAAAATTTTGTCTCAGCAATATCCACAAACTCTCCCATTTATTTCTCTGAAATTGCATAGAAAACTTTTTTTTATTCTTTCTTTTTTTTAATAGAGGCATACATAATCTTCCCCTAAAGAGACTATTTGATGAGAGAATTTATCATGTCCACTGCTTGTCTGCTCTGAAGGTTGATTTAACCTCATGATTTAAGATGTACACCTTGAATTCAGTTCTAATTCTGCTGACTTGAATTTCCAGCCACTGGAACTTGTTATGCCCTTTTTTTTTTTCCTTGACTCAAGAGCAGCATCTGAGAAGTAATTAGAAACTGTAATCGAGTCATCTGCTAAGCTCTGTTTCACTCCACTGGAGAAATCATGTTCCTGATTATCACTGAAGGGCTCATCTTTCAATTTCAGATCAATCTCCCATCATATGCCCAAGCTATTCCTAACAGCTTCACAATTATTTTTGTTTCCTTTTGAAGAAAAAAAAAAAAAAAAAAAAAAAAA
>VWZS01010060.1:169138-204430 GCA_013397075.1 Rhabdornis inornatus | reverse complement strand
AAGAAAGAAAGATATCTACTTATATATATATGTATCTTTTCTCTGGCCATGTTTTCTATTCACAAGCTGTCCTGAATTATAGTTTTTTAAAAGCAGGAATAAAAGTAAATCACACACCTTTGGTGAAAAAAAGAGAGCAGGAAGGTGGAATAGTGCTAAGCAATGGCAGTCTTTGACCTAAAATAAAGGTGCCTAAACACAATGTACTAAGGAATAAGAGATGGGAGATATCCTTTGAGAAGGAGGACATTTTTTCCCAATTTACAGCTTTTTTTCTGAGCAGGATTTATCCTGATTTTTCTGGCTGGCCTGCTGAACAACCCCTTTACTGTTTGACCTCTCAAATACCTGAATCGATTCCTATGCTGTCCAGAAAAGTGCCTCTGTACAGATCCCTGAGAAAACTCTGATGTGGATGTGTAAATTATAGGAATCCAACTAAATAACTCTTTCCCCACATTAATCATATCCTAATCTCACATTATAATGTCAGAATTCTTCAGCTTTTATGCATGTACCAAACCCCAAGTGATTAAATAGAGTTCAGTACCAAATTGCATCTGCATAATTGCTTTTGTCTTCTTTCTGTCTGGTCCCATGATGTACTCCATGATTTTCAACTTTCTTCCCCAAGAAGATCTTGTCACAGTGCTGGTGGATGTAAAACTGTGTTTATCAATAATTTAAATTTGGTTGATTATTTGATACCTCCTGTAGCTCAGCTGTTTCTTGAGGCTGGGCAATTGGCCTGCATGACCTATAAGAATGCCCTAAATTTTTTTAGGTCTACACCTTCCTCTTCCCATCACCAAAGATGATTTTGACACCAGAATGGGCTGGCTTTATAAGTCAAGGTGGCACAGTTCCCTCCTACCTCATTCTTCTTTTCACTTGACCTTTCTTGCTGTGTGGTGGACATGGGGACATCAAATGTGTGGGGAAGGAGCTTTTCCGCCTTCCTTTTTTCCCTTTTTAACTATTGTTTCTAGCACATAATTCAATTTACACATCCTCTCTGCTTGATTGGCTTCTACCTTTGCAGCCCTCTGACAACAGATTGATAAAACTTGACCTTAATAGCATGAGAAATATTAACAACACTCAGAGCTTTGCAACGTTTCTCTTTCTTTGGGCATCAGACTAAAGCTGGTTTTGAAACATCAACCCTTCCACTCCAGAGAGCATGAGAAACCTCAATTTCTACCATAGAAAAATTCAAGCTTGTTTTTTTGGGGGGGAGAAGGAATATTTTTGCTTAGCAGGATAAGGCAGCAGTGCAACTGGTCACTGGGATCTTGTGAAATTTCATTTCTCGGAGATCTTAAGGATTTGATTCAACAAAAGCTTGGAGGCTGGATGAGGAACTTCCAGACAGCTTGTAATTTTTGGATGGGGAGCTCTAAATGTAATTCAGAGTCAAGGTAGAGCCTTTGGATATCTAATCATTCCTGTGTCCTGAAGCCACAGTTTATCACTCCATGATAAATTTTCCCCATGTTTTCTTCTGTTTGGTTGTTCCTTGAGGTTCAGATCCCATTCACACCAACTCAGACCTACCCTGCACCCTCACAAATCCTTTTTAAATCCCACTGGCATTTTACCAGCACTCTCTAAAGGTGCTCTAAGGTTTCTCTAAGGGGAAAATCTCCTGGATAGTGAAGAGATCCAGAACCCTCCCACTGTTAAGGGCAAGAGACAACAATGCCTGGGGTGATTCAGAGCTGCTTTAAGCATTAGAAGGTGCTCTAAGATATCTCTGAAATATTTTCTTCTCTAATTCCTTCCATGAGCTGTGTGCTTCTGACATAAGAGATTTGGCACAGGAAAAATAAATTATTCCTCCACCCCACCCTGGTGTAGATTTGAACCTGATTTTTCCACACAGAGCACAAGGTGCAGCTGCACCATAATTTCCAACCACAAAGATTCAAACAGACACAGCTCAGCCCAATAATAAATAGGAGAGTTTAGGGCTAATTATAACAGGCCTTTTAATTTCCATCTGGAGTCACAAAATCAATGGAAACTCCTTGCTTCATTAAATAATTGCAGTTGCCAATTGCTGGAGCTGTTCCATTTGCAGGTGTGCTAAAAACCTGCTTATTTAGTGGTTATCTTGCTCCAAAGCCCTTTTTTTTTTTCAAGGGATGAAGCCACAAAGTTGCAGAGAAAGGGAGAGCATGAGGAGAGGGGAACGTCTTGGGCTGATGTGAGAGAAACAGGGTTTGTGCTTTTGTCCCCCAAAATTCAAATGTGATGGATTCCTCCTCCCTCCACCTCCAAATCTCCAGCATTGCATGGAGAGATGGAGGCAAAGCAGCCTTGGTTTAAATGGGAGAAAAAATGAGGTTCCCTTGGCCAAATTCATCACGTGGGTAAGAGCAACATTTGAAAATGAAGTCACAAAGGTTATTCTGGTAGCCATGGACTAAATAAGATTCTGGAGGTGAAAAAATGAAGCAAAACCCACTTAAAACCCAATTTTTTCCCCTTTCCAAATCTGTTTTGTGCACTGGGAAAAACAAGAAAGGCAGACCAGTAGCACGTCTTGAAAGCCCTCAATTACTCCTCTCTACACAAATCTCTCTCATCATTTGTTATCTTTCTCCTACTGATTTGAAGTGCTCAAAATCCATTTAGTCTTCTCAAAAAATCCAATTGGATTTATATGTTTCTGGAAATTCTACCTTTCAAGGATAGGAGGAGGCCGTAAAACCTTCAACCAAAGGTTGGACTTTTGGTTGCAGATTGGACTCGATGATCTTGGAGATCTTTTCCAACCTTGAGTCCACGATTCTAATAAGAGCAGTGGATTTAAGGAGATATCTTAAAACATCTGGAATTTGTTCTGACAAACAAATTTCAAGTCTGCAGACTGATAATTCACAGATAAATTTGATTTTTTTTCCCCTAACTCCCTGGAAACAGGAATTGTGGAGGTGAGCACCACCAAAGGGAATGGCCTTCAGTGAAAGGGAGGATGAAATTTAGTTCCAACATTAAAGCAAAAATGGAGCTGTCTCAGACTGTGGGATATTCTGCTGCCCGGAGACATTGGTGGCTTCTGCTCATCCTCTGCTCTCATGAAACCAAAATTCTTCATGAAAACAATCAATTATGGAGCTTCTTCAAAAGTGTCCCTTTGGTAATGAACAGCCTGATGCCTCCCCAAACCAATCCAAGCTGCAATCTGTTCTCCTGCTGAGCTCCAGGCAAGTCATCAAGGTTTCTCAAGGTGCTTACACTGAATTGTAGCAAAAATTTATTAGGATTAAGTGATGACTGTAACGAGCTGAACTGCCTGGCAAAACGGACAGTAGCTTTTCCATCTCCCATCTAAATATTTATGAATCTGGTTTTTAGCAGCACCAGCTGGCTGAGAGCTGCCTGAATACGTGGATGTGTAAAAATCTTAGGTTCATTCCTTAAGGTCAAGGCAGACTCATCATTAGCTGTAAGAAGAAATCTTTATTTTTGAGAATAAAATCTGGCAAAGCACTGGGCGTAAACAGCATGAGCACTTTGATCAAATTTTGACCCACATATCTTCAACAAAAGAGAATACCTGACATTTTCATGGAGTAGCCAGGGTGTGAGGGTGAAACCAATGGGAAGTCAAGGAGTATCATGTTGGAACAAAACAGACAAGTGTCACCTTAGCATTGACAGCTTGGAACAGACAGGAAATATTCCCTGGCTTACAGCTAAAAATGAATATTTCAGTTATTGCATTCACAGTGTGCCCAAGGCAGTCTGTAGTGAAGGGTATTAAAACATCTTTTAAAACACATTTCCCCCCAAATTTCTTGGCTTTGAGGGAACCTTGAACAAAAAGTGAACTGGAAACAAGGAGAATTATACAGCTGAATTCAGCTTCTGTCTGAGCTGTTTCAAGTGTATGAAAATGGAAGAGGAGACTTCGTTTTTCCCCATGGGCAAGGGAATTTGCCAGCAGTGCTTGCAGCTGATGTTTGGAAGAGTGGTTCAAGACTTATCAATGTTCATGAGTTCAGTATTTGCTCTCCATCCATGTACCAGAATCTGTCATCTTTTCTGTTGTGGTCCCACTTTGAAATGTTTGGTTTTGGGTTTTATTTGGTAAAGGCTGTTGGGTGATTCTACACGAGTTCATAGAATCATAAATTCATACAATGTTTGGGTTGGAAAGGGACCTTCAAAATCATCTCATTCCAGCCCCCTGCCATGGGCAGAGACACCTTCCACTATCCCAGGGTGCTCCAAGCCCCATCCAAGCTGGCCTTGGACACTTCCAGGGATGGGGCAGCCACAGCTTCAGCAGATAAAGGGCATATATTGAAAGCTGCCAAGGGCAGCTGGAAATGAAGCTGCAAATATCCACCGTGTGGAATATTGCACTCAAGAAGGAAGCAGACTGTGAGGACTGGGGATTCATAGTGATACCCAAAACAAGGAGAAATCCAAGTGTGTCTCAGACCTTAAGGAGCAGAAACAAGAATACAGCAAATTTGGGAGCATCTTGGGTCTGATATTACCTTGCTTTTTTTGTGTGTGACCAAGACCAGGCTGGATGATGGTCTGGGCAGCCTGGTCTACTGGAAAGTTCCCTGCCCATGGTAGGGGCTTGGAACTCGATGACCTTCCAATCCAAAACATTCCATGATTCTATGATTCTATGCCTCTGTGACTCTGTGACGGCAGCTCTCATCTAGTCTGAGCCCTGGGTAGTTCCAGGTCATCTCAGTCATGGCCTGGTGAAGTTCCCTCTCTCTCCAAACAATTTTTCCTGTTTAAACGAGGAGCTGTTCTGTCTGATCTCTGTGCAGAGCTTGGTTACTGCACAGGGAAGAAGTTCTGCCTCATGTTCACAATGCACAAGGGGCCATAGGAGACTGGGAGATGGACTGTGTTAATCCAGGCTGTCCACCCATCCAATCCTTGTGCTCCCGGCCCTGTCAGTCTCACAGGTGTGTCTGGACCAAATTAACCCGAGTTGCTCAAGCAGAGCTTAAAAACTGACCCTGTTCAGTGAGCAAGGGAACTCAGCCTAGCAAGGACAGATGGTGCAATTAAGGAGAGAGTTCTGCTGCCACATTCAACATGGTCACCCTCACTTCCACATGTGTCTGCCATCTGAAGAGGGCTGGAGGCCAGCCAGACATCCCTGTGTTAGTTTTTCCTTGGCAGATACCACAGGAATAAGATTGAACAGCTCTGCTGGACCCAAAGGGTTGCGTCACCTGCAAGGCTGGTGGTGAGATGGTGACCCTCACCTCCTGCAGACCAAACAGCCTGAATTTTTATCCACTTTGTGCTTGATTTCCCATCTTTATTGCTTTGTGGGAACTGAGGATCAGTGTAGATGAAGATGACGTTCCTCTTTTTGATAACTGAGTGGAAAACTCCCCCGTGCCAGAGAAATAATCAAGGAATGGCAGCACAGAACAAATGTACTGCAACAGCCAGGTCAGGGGTAAGGATAATGGACAGCTGTGGAGAAAGATGAGGATTTTCACAGATACCCCAATGGGATCCTGGGGTGCATTGGGAAGAGCATTGCCTGCAGGTCAAAGGAGGTGGCTCTGCTCCTCTGCTCAGCCCTGGTGAGGCACATCTGGAGTGCTGTGCCCAGTTCTGGGCTCCTCAGAACAGGAGGGATGGGAAATGGGTCCCGTGGAAGTCTGTGAAGGTGATTTGGGACTGGAGCATCTCTTAGAAGCAAAGGCTGAGGGAGCTGGGGCTGTTCAGCCTTGAGAGGAGATGACTGAGAGGGGACCCCATCCCTGTCTGTCCCTGTCTGCAGGGAGGGCTCAGAGCAGGGACCAGGCTCTGCTCCTGGTGCCCAGCAATGGCACAGGAGGAACAGGCAGGAACTGATCCCAGGAAGTTCCCCCTGGACATGAGGCAGAACTTCCTCCCTGTGCAGTGACCAAGCTCTGCACAGAGATCAGACAGGGTGGCAGTCTCCCTCCCTGGGGATATTCCAGACCTGCCTGGACACAGCCATGTGCCTGTGCTCTGGGATGGCCCTGCTGGAACAGAGGTTGAACCAGATGGCCTCACCGTGGTGCCTTCACACCTGACCCATTCTGTGATTCCTTGACTTCGTGATTTTGGAAAATTCTCCTGCTTCTCTTATTTTGGCCCAAATGAGGATGAATGGGTGGACATAACCCACAGACACAGGTCTGTGCCAGTTGTTGAACACTCCCATATTTCTCCACCCAAAGACAGAGAAAAGCTCAGGAATATTTGACCAGCTGTTTTTTGTGCTGGGAAACAAATCTGAAAATCCAATCTGGCAGACAAAGCTACAGGAGTGTAAACAAGGGATAGAAGGTTGAAATGGATCAAACAGATCAAACAGATCAAACAACGATCTTGCCTATGGGAAAATGACACTTTGGGGGTCAAACTTTGATTCAAAACTATTTAGAACCTGTGTTTCAATGCCACAGGGACAACTACAGTGAGGACCAGCAGAGAAACTGGGCATTAAAAGCATCTTATATCATGATATTCCATTAAATTCTCCCTTAAGCTGGCCAGTTTGTTCATTTGCTGTGGTATGTTTTGGAAGTGATAAAGGTGTTCTTTGAGGATCCCAAAAGCTTCCACGCTGGAAAGGGAAGTTTTCCATTATCATTAGGGGAAGGACGCTGGTGGTTGCTCAAGAGCACATGTAAGGGCAAGCAGGATGATTCAGGGAACTCCTGATCTTGGTTATGAGAAAATATTATCCAGATTTGACCTTTAGTTAGTTCGCCTCAGATGAATAAAAACACATCCTGCCTTTAGAAGATCCTGGAGGCACAGCCATGGGGACATCTCCAGGACTTTTCACTGCAGTAACTAATTCAGAAAAAAGATCTAATAACTAAAAGAGGAAGGAGATTGTCAGAAGCCTCAGGAATCCTCAGGACAAATCACAGCGAATTATTTTGCAGCAAATGCCACCAAGGCTCTCATACCACCCACCTCAGATGAGAAATGAGCTGGTTGGCATCCACCTCGGCCCAGGATGTGACTGCCTGGGACTTGTAATGCATTAATGATTCATTAGAAAACTTGATTTAATTGTCCTGAGACTCAGGGCTTGGTGGAATTGAAGGTTGGCCTTAAAGTCCACCTCATTCCAACCCCTGCCATGGGCAGGAACACCTCCCACTATCCCAGGTTGCTCCAAGCCTCATCCAACCTGGCCTTGGACATTTCCAGGGATGGGGCAGCCACAGCTTCTCTGGGCAACCTGTGCCAGGGCCTTCCCACCCTCACAGGGAAGAATTCCTTCCCAATATCCAATCTAAACCCACCCTGATTCCATTTTAGGCCATTCCCCCTTGTCCCCTTGATGACAGTTCTGGTGAAAATCTTTCAAACACAAATCAGTTTTTGTTCCAACAATATTCATGAAAGAATTATAATGTTTCTCCACAAGTCATCTTGAGAGAAAGTGCATATTTTTGCCTTCTCAATTTTTTCCCTGAGTTTTATTACCCAGCTGTCTAAAAGTTCAGAAGAGATGAGGACAGTTGCTAGTAAAGAAATGCTTCTCTCCGAGATTTCTATGTCTTTTGTTATGTCAGAGATTGAAACATTTATTGGTTTCCTGCAACTTTGGATCCCACAACCCCCCATAACTCTTTTTCTGACTGTTTTACAGATGCTACCCTCTTCAAAATTCAGCCTTGGCAGGGCATGTGTTGTTCCCTGAGATATTTAATGATTGCTGAGCCCAGGTAACTGTTTCTACCTGCTGTAAAGTTGGGTTTGAGCAGCCATCAGCAAGAATTTGCAATTTAACGCCTCGCCAAGGCATTGTTTAATTGACAGTAACTCTCTGAACTCAACACTGCAATATTGAGGAATTAGACAGGAGAACAATTTGTGGACAACAAGTAAGTGCTGAAGCCTCTCCTTCTTCAGCTGTCTTGTCACTTCCAGCCGTCATTCAGAACAGTCCCTCATCTCTCTTCTCCTCCACTGCCTGTGCTGCGCTCACCTCGGAAGGGCTAATTAGCTCCTTGTCAATTCCTGCCTCCTCCTGAGTCCTGGAAAGGGGAGCTAAAATCAATTTGTCTTTCCAGCAACATCAACCAGGAAAGAAGGAAGGAAGGAGAAGGCAGGCAACGGAATGAGTGGCAGGGAACAGCGAAGCCCCTCAAAATAATTATACTGACAGCTCGGATGAGTTTCTATCAGTTTGATGAGGAGACTCTGGACTGAGCTATTCTAATTAAAAGAGAGAAAGTGAGGCACAAAATGGATCTGCTTGAGGTCAACCATCAGCAGGAAGAGGAGTTCATGGAAGTTTTTGTGGATAATTCCACTGGCACTGCTGCATTCAGTACCTTGGTCCCAGCTGGGGGCAGGTCCTTCCCGAGTCTAGGTGAGAGGTCTGAACTGTAAAACCTACAGAGAAAAGGGATTTCTGCTACACAATTGTGGAATTAGATAGTTGCTAAGCTTGGAAAAAAACTTCAAGTCCAACCTTTGACCAAATACCACTGTGCCCACTAAACCATATCACAAAGCGAATAATTTAGAGACCTGAGCATCCCAGAGATCCACTATGAAAGGCAGGATCCCCAGAGAAGCCAACTTAATCCCCAAAAAACACTTACTAGTTAATTTTTATTTTTATTCTTGAGGAAGTTTTAGATTTGCCACAACATTAGAGTGCTTTGGGTTGTTGGATTCACCTTGGGGAACTCTCTGAGGTCAGAGAATTTTTCAGTTGTTTGGGGAAATAATTTTCTAAGAGTCACCAGATAGACTGTATTTTTTTAGGGAATACAAGCAATTGGCCACTCCAAGAAAAAAGGCAGTTGCATTTCATGGAATGCCATATATATAACAATAAAGATTCATTTTTCTGTAGGTGTTTTGCCTCTATTTTTTCCTTCATCCTACAAGCCCTTTGGGAAAGTCACTTCAGGAAAAAAATAACTTTGAGGAAATTGCTAATACTTTTTAATAACTGGCTCACCACGTCCAGGAAACCTGCTGTGCTATTGCCAGTGGATTTGAAGTGGGTATTAAGTCAAATTTTTGAGATTTCTGCTACTGGAAGTCATTATTCTTAAGCATAAATATTTTCAAAATTGATTATTTTTGTGCAAATTAATTACTTGTTCCCATATTGTTTGCTACTGCCTTGTTTTCCTCCAAGGAAAACAAAAAAACTTTCTTTCCAAAGGCTTCTAAACAGTGACAATTCATATATGGCTTTTCTGGAGCTCAGTTTGTTGCTGGGTTCAGTTAAACCTCAGGGTAACAGAACTGTTCCAGCTTCAAAAAGCAAAATCCTTGTAGACGCTCCCAGGGAAGGCTCCAAAGCCAAATGGGAATTTTGAACTGCTCTGCTCTGTCTGGACCTTGAGGCCAGGCTGCAGACAGGATTTTCTCCCAGTTCTGGCCTTTCTTGGTCACAGATCTTCAGGTGCTCTTCACCTTCCAGAGGATTTGGCTGTAGCACCACAGTCAGTGCAAGGAAAATACAAAGGGTCACATCCATCCACCCCTTTCCCAGGTAAAACCTTTTCCTGTGCCTTATTTAGATTCTTCCATGCCCTATTTAGGTACTTCCACAATAACTTGCAAAGTTGGAAAGAAAGAGACAGGGACATTGAGCTCATGCAAGATGCATGGTTGCATTTGTGAACAGGAATGGAGATTGCTCCACTTATTTCCTCTGGAGAGGTTGAAAATGCCTCACACCCATTTAAGCTTATTTTTAACTCCAAGTGGGTGCCTGAATTGCATCGTTTTTAATGGGAAATGAAAAGGGTTTCAGTTTCCTTGCTGAATAAGAAGGAGTCAAGCCCCAAATCTGGGCATTAAATTTGAAGGCACTGACAAATAAAGGATGAGATTTATTGTTTTCTTTTTTGATCATTTTGCTTATTCCCTGGATGTCACCCACTGAATGTGATATATGAGGTAGGTCCTCATCATATTTAAGGTCTCAAATATTGGACAACCTCCAAAGGCTACTGGTTCTGTTTTCATATTTTGGAGTGCTTGAGGAGTCTCTATAATTCAGGCAGAATATCTGGTACAAACCCGTATTTGATGCACTTTCAGTCTCCACCACTCCAGCTTCTCTGTGACAAGAATTCCTGAGTGTATCCAGAGTTCTGCCCTGAATTCAAACATTCTGTGCCCCTGCCCCCAGATATGCCCAGTCTGTCCTTCTCCCTTTTAGGTCCCACACATTCTCCTAGAGAGATGGCACTTCAACTTGTGTGAGTCCTGAGACCTTCCAGGAAGTCCTGAGACCTTTCAGGGTGAGATCCCCAAGCAGACCCTAAATTTTTCAGCTGTCTACAACAGATGGTGATCATGTTCCCACCATGGGCAAAGGAGGTGCAGTCAAGAAAATCAGAGAATTCACCCCGTGCTTCCTCTGGCCAACCCAAGGGCCTTTATCTATTTCAGGATAAGATGAATCAGGGAATGGTTGGGGTTGGAAGGGACCTTTGAGACTGCACAGATCCAACCCCCCTGTCATGGGCAGAGACAACCAAAGCAGATTGTTCCAAGCTCTGTCCAACCCGTCTTTGAACATTTCCAGGGTTGTTCCAAAGGTTGTTCCAAGGTCTGTACAACCTGTCTTATTTCCAGGAATGGGGCAGCCACAGCTTTTCTGGGAAATTTCTGCCAGGGCCTCACCAACCACAGAGGGAAGAATGTCTTCCCAAAATCAAATCTAACCCTGCTATATCTCCATTTTAAGCCATTCCACCTGGTCCTATTATCCCTTTTAAGAAGGACAAAACCTCTTCTCCTGACATCTGTTCATTACATTCCAAAATTCCATTACTTCCTTCCTTGTTTCCTTCATGTGAGAGATGTGGACATTGCCTTTCAAGAAATCCTGCCCATATCCCTGCAAAAAGCAGGGTTTCCAGACTCCACAGTTTCCAGACTCCTTGGGATTGCTCCCACTCATTTGAGCATGGTGGGGATCCCTCCAAGAAGGAATTTTGAAGGCTTCCAGGCATGGTGACTACACCACTTCCCTGAGACCCTGTTCCAATGCTTATCCACTCTTTCAGGGCATGTGGAAAGCTCTGAGACATCGGGGCCAGTCCAGATTGGTCATAAACCAACCTCTGACAGCTGTGGCCAAGCTCGTCCTCCATTCCCAGGGCAGTGCAGCAGCTGGATGGAGCAGGAGGCTCAGTCCTGCCCAGCTGTAATTTATGCCCTGGCGTGTGGGGAAATCTGTGCAATTTATGCTTCTTCTACTGCAGATGTGACCTATTCGAGCAGGACCCCACTTTTTGGAAACCAAATTGTCTGAATGACTTTGTAGGCTATGCTGCTCCAAACCTTGTGCTCAGTGCCTAAACTAGAAAGATGTCTTTTGATTTCTTTTTGCTTTATTTAGGTTATGTTAAAATATACATTTTGCATGGAGAAGGGAAAGCAAATGAAAGAGGCAGCACTCTGAAGGAATATTCCCTGGCTGCAGGCAACTGTTTCAGTGCTGGAATAGCTGGAATGTTACAGCTTGCCTCCTCTGAATGGGTCTCAAAATCTCCAGATCACTCTAGAGTCATGCTATTTCTAAACAAGAATTAGTAGAAATATAGTGATTATTGGCTAATAAAGAGATATTTGTATATAATGCTTTTGTATTAATATTTGTATGTAATATATTTGTATATTATATTGATATATTTTATATATTGTATATTTTTATATATTAATAATTTTATAATTTTAACATTTTTATATATTAATATATTTGTATATAGCTGTAATATGGCAGCTTTGGCAGCCCCAGGACTGCACAATGCTTTGTATTCACAATGTAAAACATAAAAATATTCCTGGTCTAAGCATGTGAACCCCAAACCCACTCACAAAGCGAATGAAAACCCAAAACAATCCTGGCCAAACGGCTGAGCAGCCACTGCTAGATTTTATAGCCATCTCTTGGTAAGATCTCTGTACCCTCAAGCCCTTTGTTATACATTTTAATCTCAAATTCCACCTAATAATGAAAGTCATATCCTTTATTGGTGTATCCAGAAAAACTCTTCCCACTCTTTCCCTCTCACCACTTGGTCCAACCAAGCAAACCCACTCTGATCTGAGAGATTTTGCCAAGAGCAGCAGATCTTTGGAGGGTCACCAAATACGCTATGTTTGCAATCTTTTCTTTCCCCCTCTTTGGTGTTATCTTTCCCTCTTCTAACAGAAGAAACCTGTGTGAAAAAGGACAGGAAAGCCCGATGGTGTTCAGGCCTCTTCAGTGCTGTGAATATGAAATTTTATGGTGCTGGAGAGACAAAAGTCACCCTCCCTTCCCCTCTGTTTACATTATAAATCTCTCCCTCGTGCATAAATTGAGGAGTGTTTCTTACCAGTAACCTCCTCCCTTCAGAAAGGTTTTCAGCTGCCTTGTTTAAAACTGGATATTCACAAACTACCAGGAGGTTTTGTCTTATTTTCTAAAGGTGTGTGAATAAATTACCACGACTGAGGTGGAGCAGGCAGCACACAGGGACCTGTGAGTGGGAGGTGAATGCCACAAGCACCCTCTCATGCTGTGCTCTGGTGTTGGTGCCCCACAGCTCGCCTCTTAGGCTTCCATTCCAACAAAAGCTGGGATTTGTTGTTGTTGTTATTATTATTATTATTAACATCATCATCATTATTATTATTATTATTATTATTATTATTGTTATTATTATTTCCTGGCAATGTTTTGTAAGTCACAGCAACAACACAATAACAGCAAGCTCAGCCTGTTCAACAATATGTAAATATTTTCCCGTGGGAAATGAGATAGAAAATTCATGTCCATGGATTTCAAAAGGTCACTTGGGCAGATGTTGAACACCAGGAATCTGCATCCCAGCTGCCTCTGGCAATAATTCCTGTTTAGGTGTTTGCCAGGCACGGAGAATATGGGAAGTGAGGTGTGTAATGTGGATGGCAGAGGGATGGAGATGGAGGACAGGAGACCAAGGCACCAAACAGGAGAGGTGAGAAAGAGACACAGCAAGGAGGGATCTTCAGACACAGAATTTGGTGGCCTGAAGTAACGCTAAAAGCATTTCCCAAAATACTCATCTACAAACATCACTGTTGCTCTGTTCCAGGGTATTTGGCATCTCTTGGAAAAACCAAAGAATCATGGAATGGTTTGGGTGGAAAGGACCTTCAAGAGGCACACAGTGGCATTCTTGGGGTGTCCTGTGCAGGGCCAGGAGTTGGACTTGATGATCCTGATGGGTCCATCCCAACTCAGGATATTCAATAATTCTGTGATTCCATGATTATCCAGTCCCAACCCCTGCCATGGGCAGGGACAGCCTGGAAGTGTTGAAGTCTGGGCTGGATAGAGCTTGGAGCAACCTGGTCTAGTGGAAGGTGTCCTTACCTATGGCAGGGGGTTGGAACTGGATGAATCTTTAAGGTCCCTTCCAACCCAAACCATTCCATGATTGTATGATCTTTTTTGGGGTTTCCCATAGAGGAGGAGGCTTTGCATGCTACGTCCTCTGCCTGATTTAAAAATGCTTTGCTTTGCCAGGTTTCTTTCAGCTGGCACATTTTATTTTCTTAATTGACTTTGATTTACATTTCCTACTCAGGCAACGACTCATGCACTTCTTTATGTTATTCATCCTGTGTCTTTAAGGCTGTTTATTTGTCATCACCTGCCATCAGCCCTTCTGAAGCAGATTGAAGAGGTTTGAGATGACAAAAAGAAGAGCCCATCAGAGAGGAAAACCTTTAACCTTCTTTAGCTGGGTGCAGAATTTTGGCTTGAAGGAGGCAAAATTAAAGTGGGTTTGTGTGTGCATGTGGGTGGTGTTAGAGCCTCTCCTCTGTGTTTCTGAACACTGGGGAAATGGAAATAATTCCTCCTGAATTTGCAGGGATCAATGCACACAGAGACACAGACCACTGAGTGGTGGTCCTGGGCCACAAGAATCAAGATGGGTGGAAGGTGCTGACACACAGACTGAAATATCTCTGTAAAAATAATTTAAAATAGCTCTATAAGATTCATTTTAAGGTTTTCTTTAACTAGGTCTTGAATTTGAAGTGCCTAAGAGTGTGTTTGAACAGTGTGGAAATGTCACAGCATTTTGGGGGATACAAATCTTTGTTTTTCACCAGGCCCTCTGGCAAAGCACAGCACAAAGGACTGAAATCCCACATCACTGAAATGAGTCATTATTGCAACCACTTTTGGCCTGGGAAGTGGAATCTTGAACTTGTTCAGAGTAAGGAGCTTAAAGATCATTCCAGTAACCATGATGAGTTTGATAAAACCTGATTCTCCCTTCCTAAAGTCCTGACAAAGCTTTTACCTCCCTCCAAGGAAGTTTCTAAATAATGTCAATATGGAAATAACATCTGGGTTTTGCTGGCAAGTTTTCTCCCAGGCTTTTTTTCCTCCGTCTCTCATTTTCTCTCTTGAAAAAGGCTCAATTAGTTTATTAAAATAATGTAATGGAACTTTTAGTTGTTGGGGTTTTTTTGGTTTTTTTTTAACTGAGGTAAGGAGAGTAAAAAAAATCTCAAATTGATGACTTCTTCCTTTAGGAGGGAAGTATAGAAAATTACAAGTCACCTACACTGGAGTCAGGATTTCATCTTTTATCACACAGATTAAGTACCACAGATTGGTCTCAAATATTTTCCTGTACATGGTCAGTTTCAGGTATCAGCCTTTTGTAGCACATTTTTTCCTGATAACTACATTGCTCTGAACATCCTCCAAGCCTCTCTAGCATGGAAAATGGCTGTGTAAAGAAAAGATGTCCAGCATTGTTCAGAATTCTTAATTTTTTACTGATAAAAAATAAGTGCTTCCTCCATTGGAATGTAGTGGCTCCATATGAAATCATGGATGACTTAAGTGCTCCATGTTAAGTCCCAAAGTCCTTCCAAGCTTTAATTTTCCATTTATAAAGAACACAATAATTAAGATTAGGATTCTTCCCAAAACCAAAGGATTTTGCTATCAAACATGGCATTTTTCTGCAGAAAAGGAATTATTTACAGACACAACAATTCCTGAAATAACTTAGTGGTTGCAGAGACATCCCTCCATGGGTGTACATTACAGCCTGACCTCGGTGTGACATCCATAATTCCCTTCCTGTTATCATTCCCTGGTGGGGTCTGAGTGCAGCTCCAGGAGCTGGTGTTCCAAAGGCAGAGAGCCCAACACACCCTGAATGGGACCCTTTGTTCTGGACTGGGAAAATCCTGGTTTGCCAAGTGATGACCCAAGCAACGGAGTCTGATTTGCTCTGTTGGCCATGTGGGAATGCAGGGAGAGGGATTAATCTGAATTTGAAAAGAAGAGGATCATTTGGTGCTAATCCAGACTCCCTGATACTGAAATGAGATATTTGGATTTCAGGTGCCTGTCTTGGCTGGCTGCCTCCTGCTGACTCGCTGGGAATGGAAATCCCTCTTTGCTCCAGTCCTGACACAGGCATGGGAATGTTTCCCAGTGGAAAGCCAGGGAGGATCTAGGAGTTAGGAAATCTTCCACCTTTTATTCCATGGGAGATTTAAACCTTTTCCTAGCCTGGATCCAGCCTGTGATGACACTGCAAACCTGCTTAAGAGCATTAGTCAGAATTCCAGCATTTATCCACTCAGCAATGACTCCTAATTCCCATTACAGGCAAATCCCCATCTCTCGCTGCAGCTTGATTACAACGGTGATTAATTTGAAAGTCAACATATTTACCCAAAATATAACATCATTAAAAAGACTAAACATAAACCTGCATATTTACAAATATCCTAACTTGACGTGATTAAAACAAACAGCCTCCTCTCTGCTTGTTTGGATTCAGGCAGATGAGCTCCTTTTCCACCTTTATATTTTCATGTCAATAGATGGCACTAGTATTTTCTCAATTTTTCACTACAGTATTAGCTTTCCTTATGATACCTTCTGCCCTCACTTGGATTTTCAAAAGATGGAATTGCTCATTTCCAAGGGGATATTTTATCCTTAGTAAATATATAATATCACTCTAGTTTGGCTCTTTGAAAGTAAATCTTTGCATACTTCATAAAGCCTCAATGCCATGAGACTGATTTTTTTCCCATAGTGAAAACAAAATGAATTTAAAGTTTTCATTTCCATACTGATGGGAGAGTTCACCAAGGAAACCCTGTAGGATCTCTGTATAGGGTGCCTTGAAAATCCTATGGCTTTTACTCGATCATCACAGTGAAAATAGGAAGACATTGCTCCTTTTCAATTATATTTTTATTTGAAGAATGAGCAGTGGGTTGCATGAAAAGCAGAGATACTAAAAATCGTGAATAAGATTCTCAGTTTGTTTTACTCTACCCTCACAAATACAGGAACTGGTGAAGCTTCCCTTTTCATACCAGCTCAGGTTTTCTAATTAAACCTACACTTTAGGAAAACATATTTTAACTTTCTAGCAAATGTTCTTGTCTCTGTCAGTGCAGAGTCCTCTTGAATTAAAACAAAAATTCAGTTGGTCATCATCATCCTAAACAATTTTTAGTTTTATTTGCCTGTGCTTAGAGAGGATGTTGATGTTCACATCTCTTTCGTGGTGACAGAACCAATGGATTTGGATATCAGAGGTAACAAGAGTAAACAGGGCACAGATTCAGTTTATTGTCTTGCCAGAGAGACTTTGTAGGAGCAGTGTCAAGACGAAATGAAAAGTTTGTTGTCCCAGTTCCCCAGATGTTCATAAAACTGATTTCCTCAACTTGTGAGGTTATGATGAGGATAAAGATAATTGCAGGAATTCTTTTCCTATTTCATAGAATCACAGAATGGTTTGGATTGGAAAGGACCTTAAAGACCACCTCATTCCAACCCTTCCACTATTCCACATTGCTCCAAGCCCTGTCTAACCTGGCCTTGAACACTTCCAGGGATGAAGCAACCACAGAATTCCCGCACAACCTGTGCCAGGTCCTCACCACCCTCACAGGGATGAGTTTCTTCCTGTTATCCCACCTAATTCCACCCTTCTTCCTCTTCAAACCATTCCCCCTTTTCCTGTCCCTGGGGTGCTTTGCCACATGTGCCACACATTGAACAGGATTGAAAGGGAACTTTGGTGAATCCATTAGCTGTGGAGTCTAATTAATAAACATGCAAATCTCCTGATATCCACATATTGCTCATGCTCCCACTCCACATGGATTTAGGAAACAGCCACAAGTTAAATCAAGGCAGGTCAGTGATGAGAAAGTCCCCCTGGCATTGTTCTGAGATAACATCAGGTCATGACCAAGGAATTATGATGGGAACCCAAAGGAACAAGCGAGCCCTGAACCCCACGGGGTTTATTCTCCTCAGATTACATTACACTACAGACAGATCTGTTTAACTCTGGCAGGTAATTGTCAGCTGGCCCAGGGCAGCAGCATTTTGCTGTTGCAATTTTATGCCTTTAACAATCGTGGTGCCTCCATTTACGAACACAGAACTAATTAACATGCCAGTTAAAGCACCTGAGTTTTGACACAGGGGCAAGGAGAAAGTGCAGAAATCAAACCACTACAATTAATTATGTTTGCTTCTTGGAGCAAGGCACTGGTGTCCTGGGATTTTCTGCCTGTCTTCATTCCTTTTGTTCATCTCCCTCCTTGGTAATAATGTAACACTTGTAGAAATTAATTTGGTGGAAATTGATTAAAGGTGGACATTGTTTGCCCAGGAAGGTAATTGTCTCTGACACCTGGTGATGGGAAAGATGTGCATATGGAGAAGCAGGAAGGTGCACGTTAATCTTCTCCTCTTGAGCTGGAAGTGTTAGGAAGTGAATCAAGGGGGTGATCTCAGCTAGAAAACATGGGAAGGAAGAGGAATAAAATGAAGGCTACATGGAAGGAAAGTGAGTTCAGCAGCAGAACTCAGCAAGGGAGAGAACTATCACAGAATCATAGGATCAGAGAATGGTTTGGGTTGGAAGGGAACTTCAAGACTGTCCAGTTCCAACTCTCTTGGGCAGGGACACCTTCCACTAGACCAGGTTGCTCAGGGTTTTTAACTCTTCCAGGGACAGAGCAGTCAGAGCTTCTCTGGAAAATTTCTTCAAGGTCTCTTTCCCTTCACAGGACAGAATTTTTTCCTAATATCTGACTTAATTCTACCCTCTTTCAGTTAAAAGCCTTGTCCTGACACTAATTCCAGAAATCTAAAGGATTATGCCTGACTGAGTCAACTCAGTGAAAATCTGCTCACACTTGAATATTTGGGTATAATTTCTGGGCATTAATATTTCCTGTAATTAGAGTTTTGACTGTGGTCTTCATTCCTCCTCCAGTTTATGCAGGTAAGACTGTCCAGGGAATAGGTCAAACCCATCTTGTGGTTCCTCTTTTAATAACTGGAATGAGAACAGGTATTTATTTAGTTATTTATTTTTCCAGCCAGTCTGGAAGGGAATCTTAACAACCTGGTCTAGTGGAAGGTGTCCCTGCCCATGGAAGGGGGCTGGAATGAGATAATCTTTAAGGTCCCTTCCATCGGAAATCATTTGAGGATTCTATGACTTTTCCTTCTTATCTTACACCACCAGATGATCAGTAGAGGGGAATCTCTTCAGCCAGATCATTTTCCTGTTGTCCCATCAACAAATGAAGGAGAGCTCTGTCCTCCTCCATCCATTTCTCTGCCAGTGGAAGTCCAGGATTTCAGCTGAAACCAGGACTTGCTCTGTGCCATTTGACATCACACCCAAATGGATTTTAGCCCGGAAGTCAAGGATTATGTTACAGACAAATCACTGAGCCATGAACAAGAAAATGGGAAAGTAAGGAAAGGTGACTATGGAACAGCACAGAGGGTAAAACCTAAGAGCAAAGTTCCAGACAGGAAGTAAGAAAACCCTGTTCTGACAACCAAGATCCCAACTGCCTAATAAAACTTCAGTAATTTTTCCATTATTAGTGGAGTCTGAGATCATAAATGAAAAAATCATAAATGAAAAAAATCATAAATGAAGAAGAGAGCACCAAAAACAAAAATCAGAAAGAATAAATTGGGAATGTTGCAGCTTCATGAGGGATTTAAGAAAATTTGCTCGTCTCTCTCTAACATAATTTTATCTCTCTATTTCTTTAATATCGATTCTTTTTGTCAACCAGACAAATTATTCTGCAGTATTTTTAACACTTTTTCAGAGCACCATCTGTTTGCATGATAATTTCCCCCAAGTCCTTATAAGGGCTGTAATAATCCCTTCATGTTAACTTTTAATATTTGATTTCCAACTGCCTTAGCTCGGAAGGAGCAGCATGGGGAAATGTGTGTATTAACAAATAGCAGTTCCCCACAATTCCTGCAGAAATTAATCATAAAAAAAGGATTAAGTTTCAACCACCTCATCAGAGCACATTATTCACACAGGTATGGGTTGGAGTCATGAGGACAGAAGTGCAGAGGGACAGAACAAGCACAGCCTGGCTCCAGAATAAGTTAAACCTGAATGCTTGGGGAAGAGTAAGAGCAGAGCAGGCAGAGATGATGCATCCTCAGTTTTCTTCCATTTTCCAACAAATTTTAGTTCCATACCTGAGATTGTTGTAACCTGCCAATTTATTAATCTGCAGCAGGAATTTTTTCTGAGTGCTCATTCAGCTTCAAAGGATGGCTTGAACCCAAATTGCCATCTTGCAGCTTTTGCTCTACCTATTAAATCGTCTTTATTTCAACTTGAAATTGTCACAGTTTTTCTCTTTTGGTTCTCTTCTCCCTCCTAAGGACGTGAGAGTGAGTGCTTGGATGGGGCTAAACCACAGTGAAATCTTTAAAAAAATCATGTCCTTTGGTTTGTTTTGTATCTGCCTTCCAGTCATTTATTCACGAAGTGTTGGCAGAAGCGGTGGTGAATGGCCAACCCTCACCCAACTTCTCTCAAGGCTTCTGATCTTCCAGCAGCAAAAAGGGGAACACAGATCTCTCATGGAAAAGACTGGAAAGATGAGATGACTGGAGCTGAAGAGTATATTTAAAGTTTCAATGTTTATGTTTACATGTGCAATACTGAAATGGTTGAGGCAATTAACCACTCGCACATCCTATAATATTCTATCAGAACAAGGGCACATTTGGTGTTGCTATAATATTCAAAGGGGTTTTCAACCTTCAAAACTACCAAAATCCCCTTCCAAAGACTTCTCCCTCCTCTCTCAAGGAAGATAATCCTAAATATACGTCAGACCTGTGCTGGGACTAACAAAATGCACTCACAGGACATTGTTACAGCACTTACCTCTGCCATACGTGAAATAAAGACCACGTGCCCTGGGTGTTTCTTCCTTGGAGCCAAATTCCCTGTTCTGTAATTGTCCCCACACTTTGGTAGCAGAACCTTTGATGTTCACTTTCCAATATTGGATTAAACATTACATGGAGACTTTGCCTTTCAGATTCCTTTTGCTATACATTATAAATTTGCCTGCTCTGCAGAAGAGCAGAACAAGGACTTTGTTCTTTCATTCCAGCTGTGAGACAATGTCAATAGATAAGTGTGTGTTAAAACTTCAAGATCACTTTATTTAGACTTAATTCAATTAAACTTTTTTTGTGCTTTTGTTGGCAGTTTTCTATTAAGGTCATTCAGTCTAACTTAAAAAGAAATAGCTGCAGAGTCTTGCAACTTAATATAGAGGAGTGCTTCAAGTGCCAAAGCCCAAGGTGAGTCAAAGGGAACTGTTCAGGTAGATCAGGACGTGCCAGCAAACAACCAACCCCAACCAAGTCATTGCTGCCGACCCAAACAAAGATTCTTTTGTCACTTGATTGTTTTATTTGTGTCTTCTCTTTACAGGGGCCCTGCTCAGTCACAAAGAGGGGTGGGACTGCACTAAGTTTGAGGAGGCTCAGAAGTGAAGCAAGGTCCCAAGGGCACTGAGAGTTCTCCAAGGGGCAAAATTTATCCTGAGTTTTAAGAACAGCAAAGATATTTTTGGATCTATGTGAAAATCATCATCGTAAAACACCAAGTGAGGAAAGTTGCTTTCCAAGAATGCAGAAGAGAGAATTCTTGGAGAGAATCACAGAATGGTTTGGGTCGGAAAGGACATTTAAAGGTCATCCAGTCCAACCCTCCTGCAGTGAGCAGGGACATCTTCAACTAGACCAGGCTGCTCAAAGCCCCATCCAACCTGGCATTGAACACTTCAAGGGATGGGGTCATTGACCACCTTTCTGGGCAACCTTTTCCAGGGTTTCACCACCCTCATTGCAAAAAATTTATTCCTTATTTCTAGTCTAAATTTCTTCTTTTTTTTTAGTTTAAAACCATCACCCTTTGTCGTATCTCATCAGTCCCTGCAACAGGTTGTCCCTATTTTCCTTATAAGTCCCCTCTGAGCACTGAAAGGCTTGTGCAGCATCCAATAGTCCCCCTCTCAGAGCCCACCTTCAACCAGATGTGAGCAAGGCTAAAGAGATTTACATTTTGGATGGGATCTAAATCCTAGAAGATGCCACCTGGTCAAGAAAACCAAGGAAAATGAGGGTACGAGGTGTGCTTGAAGCTTAAGCAGATTTTGAAACAGTGCACATTCACCCAGAGTCATGGAATTATTAAGGTTAGAAAAGACTTCCAAGATCATCAATTCCAATCTTTGACCAAACACCATTGCAAAATCAGCAAAATCAGGAATCCATGGCTGCTATCCCAGGTAAATTAACACTCATGCCAAGTGCTGGCCTGTCTGTAACAAAGGCCTCTGAGTCTACCACAAAGTGTAATTAATTGGATGGAAAGATCTCCCTGGATTTCAGTGGATCTGCATCAAGACCCTCAGTGTGAAGGAGAGGTCACTTCTGGAGTGATCTATCAAGGCCAAAGCAGTGTCCTACACACTCTTGGCTTTCACTTGTCCCAAGTCTGAAACTGGAGCTGGCAATAAATATCTTCAATTATTAGTGGAAATCTTCAGTTCAGTGATTCTGGGATGTTCCTGCCAATAGACATTTGCAGTGTCTTGGTTGATGTCTCTGCAGAGGCATTTCCTGTTTACTAGTGCAAATTTCTGTGCCTGAAAAGATTCTCTGTGGTGATGTGAAACCAGGGATGCCAAGAATTGTGCCAAAAGATCAAACTCCACAGATTTCGTAGTCCAGACACTGAGATGCTTCAGACATCTCCCCATCCTACTTTCTCAATATCCTATTTTTATTTATTGATTTCTCTTGAAAATAAGTAATTCTGTGACCTGAATGGAAAGCAGAAACAATAATACCTCACCAGTAGCTGACAAAGCAGACAAAGCTCATGAATAAAAAGATAATTTGGGTTTGCTGGTATTGGATGAGATCTCACCATGTCAAAGCCCTTTCCGTGCATGTATTCACCATGGTGTTGCTGTCCTGTCAAGATCCATTTAAATCTCCCTTAATGAGTTCTAAAACGACCAGAGAGATGTTAGAATTGATGGAGAGGTGCTGTTTATACTAGAAAAATGTATTTTAATTCTATTTCTAAGAATAGACAGCAACCATTGCAAGATGAATGCCAGTTGTGCCCAGGATAAACTGAGAAATCTTCTTGTCAACTCCTGTGCTGAATATTTTTTTCCCCACAATGTGTGCTTCTTTGGAGAAAGAATAGTATCAAACAGAGGGTTGGCATGAAATCTCCTTCTTTAAAGGAAATTATGGTGGAGGAAAAAGAATGTAAAGCAGATTGAAAGACTCACAAGAAAATTGCCATGAAGAACATTGATTTATACAGACGCACACCAAGTAAATATCCAGGAACACATCCAAGGAAATAAACTATCAAAAAACACATTGTGTCCAAAATAGCATGGCCAGCAGGACTAGGGCAGTGGTTGTCCCTCTGTGCTGGGCATTGGTGGGGCCACATCTCGAGTGCTATGTCTAGGTCTGGGACAACAATTAAAATATTTAGGGGTGTGTCCAGAGAAGGGAATAGAGCTGGGGAAGGTTCTAGGGAATAAATCATGTGAGGAGTGGCTGAGGGGATCAGTCACAGGCTGGATATGGTGATCTTGGAGGTCTTTTCCAGCTTTTATGTTTCTATGATTCTATGAAAGTGGGGTTAAAAGAAAGACTTCCTCGAAAATGTCAGACGTCTTTGTGGTTCTCCTGGTTCTGGGCTGGGTGAAGTAGAAGCTCTCATCTCTTCACTATCACAAATAAATAGTGTTAACACTATTTTATAAATCTCTTTTGTTTGATTATTTCTCTGCAAAGTGTTCAATTGCCACTCTTTTGCTATTACAGCCAGACTAGAATATTCCTGAGATATTTAGATAATTCATTACCATACTGCTGAAGACTGCATTTCCCGGAGTTTACATGGATTTTCTGTAATTGCATCATAGAATCATCACAGGAAAGCTTGGGTTGAAAAGGACTTTGAATTCCATATGGTTCCAACCCCTCTGCCATGGGCAGGGGCACCTTCCGCTATCCCAGGCTGCTCCAAGCCCCATCCAACCTGGCCTTGGACACTGTCAGGGGTGGGGCAGCCACAGCTTCTCTGGGAAACCCGTGCCAGTGCCTCCCTATCCTCAGAGGGAGGAATTTCTTCTTACTATTTTTTAGTTTAGATTGTAGATGTCATCACCCTAATTTCTGTGTGTGCTGTAAAGATGGAACTATGAGAAAGAAGTAGTTTTAAATTTCTGCAGTTTATTATCAAGATCTATATTGGCTCTTCTTGCCAGTTTAGCATCTTGAATGCCCCCACACATCAATGCCAAGAAAAATGTTCCAATAGCAGAAAGGCCATCCTGTTTTACATTTCCAAGTTGATCTGTGAGGTGCTGTTGCACACAGATGGAAGCATGAGATGCAATTATTCTGGAACCAGGCAAAGGTAATAGGATGGCTCTACCTGACCTGACTTTGAAGTGTGGTTAAAACCACTTAAGAACAAGAAGAAATGTGGCTCCCTGATGCTCATTTTCATGGGTAAAAAGTGAATCACAGAGTACAGCAGAAAAATATTCTCTTATTACCAGAAGTTATTCAAGGATTTGATGGAGATGTGCAATAGGGATGTGAACTGCAAGATCAAGTGATAGATCCAGGGCACCATGGCTGAAAATCCCATTGTGAGCTTCTTAAAATGCTGAGTTTTCCTTACATGCACAGAGCACTTTTGAAATCTAAAGATGGAAAAAGCACTCAATGCTGTTATGAAAGATTCCTCAATAATTGATTCACTATGATAATCCTTTTCCAAAATCAACCTACATTCTTCTTTCAGTCTCTGCTGCTCAAATCCAGTAACAAAAAAATTGGAAAAATAAATGGCTTGCAACCAGTCTCAACAAGGAAAAAAACCCAAAGTTCTCTTTCTGGTTCTTTTTCTTTGTTTATTGATTTGTTCTTAGTGTGTGATTACAATTATTTTATTATCTCCTTATTTGATAAGTTCCAGTTTTTGCTCAATGGGATTGTCTTCTGATATTTGATATTTGAAATTTGAAAGCCGATCTTTTCATTTACATATTTTGAATACAGGAATGACCTGGATGCAGGAATCTGGTAATTTTGCAGCTCCATCTATTGGCAAAGTCCATTTTCAGGTAGTCAATTTTTCAGTACTTTTGTACCTATAGATAACACCATGATCACTGGATTTCCAATTATAGAATTCCTGCAAAATTCCATCACGCAGAAACTTAGTAAGTGCAGCCAGCTCTCCTCCAGGGAGAAAATAAAACCAGAAAAAAAACAAAACAAAACAAAACAAAACAAAACAAAAACCAACCTTCAGACCCAGTTATATTTTGCCATAGTGAATCAGACCTGTGTTCTCTCTGTCTCTGGATTAGAATAACAACTTTAGGGAAGGATATAGAATTTATTCTTGGAGAGATCAGAGGGAAAACTACATCCAGTGTGGAGATCTAGACAATAGACGACACTTAGGGCATCCTTGCTTGTTACTTTTTCTTCCCCCAGATTTTCAAATTTGGAGAAAAAACAATATTTCCCTTGCTGAGGAAGCCCAGCCATGGAAAAGGGAACATCTGACTCCGGAATTTAAGCTAGAAGCCATGGGTGTGTGAATTACAAAATCACTGAATGGTTTGGATTGGAAGGGGCCTTGAAGATATCTCATTCCACTCCCTGCCACGGACAGGGACACCTTCCACTATCCCAGGTTGCTCCAAGCCCTGTCCAACCTGGCCTTGGAAGCTTCCAGGGATGGGGTGTCCACAACTAGAAAGGCCACAACATTTTTTTGGGGAACAATGAACACAGCCTGGAGAGATCCATAAAACACATAAAACCTACGGCACGAGGAAGATTGGGCTGGCAGCCACAGCATCTAGGGATTCTCTACAGCAGCTCCTGAGGACCTTCAAACTCAACAGAAATCCTTGTTTTGCAGGAAAATTAGTCCTAACCACCCTCAGATTCACCACATCTTGATCAATTTGAACTCCTTGGTGTCTGCTGCATGTTTTTATCTCATGTCTCATCTCTTCTTTAATTTATGAAGGAAAAGTCACCTGCCATGTCACTCAGGGAAGGTTGTTTATCCCTGTGTCATCCCACACTGCCTGGTCCACATCAGGAACATTGGAATGGCAGCTGAGGGAACCACATTCCTGTTCACAGTAAGGGAAAACAGAATCCCAAGTCAACAACAGCAGGACGAGGTTTCCTTGTCTTGTGAGTTTGAAAGTCTTTGATTGGAAAAATAAAAATCCAGCTCAGTTTAGTTTAATATTTACCAAATAAAATCCAGATGAGCTCTTGCTGCTTGGCTGGCAGAGCAATGGCTCAGGGATAGAACAGAAAAATCACTGAGGTGAGACCCCCTTCAATGGCACTCTGAAGTCCTGTACATGAATTATCACTGTTGTCATGTTTAAAGACACTGGTGTAGATCCCACTTCTCATAATTACTCTGCAATAAAACAAGAGCAAAAGCCCATTTTCCAATTCTTTCCTCTGCTGGTTGAAATGCTCCCAGCATCTCCCACTTCCCTCAGTTCCTTCAAGAAATCATGTGAATTTCAAGGATTTAATTGCAACTTGGAGACCGTTTTGTAAGACCAGAGACCATAAAACAAACCTTATCAGCCTTGGTAGAGACACTAGAAACAATATTGTGGGTTTTGTGCCTTCAAGGGGAGGGAGAATGGAATGGTTTGGCAGGGAAGGTGAGAAGGGAAAGAGAAGCACAGAAACCAGGTAGAACATGAATAATTATGGAATAATTTAGGTTGGAAAAGACCCTTAAGATCATTATTGCACCCTGTAAAGATTCACAGAGCGTGGAAGCTGCTCATCATGAAAATGCAAATGACTCGCTCTGCTCTGAAGAGAGAGCAAAAAATAGTCAAGGAGTTGCCAGGGTTGACAGGAGAAGTGTTCAAGCAGATGAGCACCTCACACGACAAGTTTAAAACAGACATTGATTTTTACATTAGCTCAACTGGCATGTGAGGAAGAGAGAGATATTTTGATGGGAGAAGGGGAAGGAGGCATTAGTTGAAGAAGGAAATGGGAAGAAGTTTTAATCCCATTGATATAGAAAGAAAGGGGTGTAGCAGCTCTTTTTCCTGACCTGTGATGTTGAGCAAACCTGAGGGTCACTCCACAGTCGTGACAGTCAAAAAATTTCCCAAAACTTATTTCTCAAGTGAATATTTGCTTTCAAACATGACCCCAACTGGTGTAGGATGGGTGGGACTTTGAAGAGACCTGTCTGAAAGGCCACCCTCACCAAAGGACATCAGATGGCCATTATAGGATGAAAATGCAGGTGAAAGGATTATTATCCAGATTTTATCTGGGAATTAATCCCTGAATTTCATGGCTCCCATGCTTTCTTGAGGTGGGGAAATGGTTCAATGGTTCAGACTAACTTGCAAAGGGGCAGCCACAAAACTTGGCTACCATGACAAGATTTTAGTGAAACTGTCCCCAGGTTCTTTTCATTATTAGGGAAAATAAATAAGGCTTTCACTTCTATACATTCAGGTTAAATTATAAGAATTACAAATCCCCAGTCCTCACACCCAATTACTTTCATCCTTTGGGAATTGGCTATTTTATGGCTGAACTATCTCCATGGATTTTCATACCTTTCTTTACCAGTCATAATGACAACTGCCAAGGAATTTTCCAGTAACAACAAGGCCATTTGCCTGATCCTGCTCTGGAATATTGGTATAAAATGAAGTTGAAGAGAGCTGATGAATGAAAGAAGAAATTAAAGGCCTCAGACATGGGAAATAAAGGAAACAATTGCCCCCAAAATAAAACCCAGGTGAGTTTTTTGTTTTATTTTCTTTTGGAATGGGCTTTTGGGGGGAGAGAACAATGCTATTGAGATTGCATTTAGCTAGAGTGGACCAATTCTGATCATAAAATAGAGCCTTCATCTCAAAGAGACTGACAATAAGCAAATAAATCAAGGAGAGGCTGGCACTTAATTTCCTCTTTGTTCCTTAAATCTTCCTTTGGCTGGGGATCAGTTCAGCTGCTGCACCACTGTGATATTTTTGGGCTGCAGGGCTTGAAGGTGTGGAGCCTCGTGGTGGAGGGAGCCAGCAGTTTGGTGGCAGTAGATGCTCTCAGGTATTCCCACAAACATCTGATTTTAGTCTTCTAAGCCACCAATATCTCATCCAGCAGGGAGAGGAGGGTTGGGAATGTCCTCTTCACAAGGAAGGAAGATTATTACCCCAACCCACGGATGGATTGCATCAGGTTGCCTTTCCTGGCTGGAATCTCCCAGGCAGCTTCACACTCTGGCCTTGGTTTCAGTGGAATTCCCATAGTAAAATCCAGAGCTACATTTAATTCCTTCCCTGTCAGAGAGATGCATTAGGTCTTGCAGCGGGGCCTGCTCTCTCATTTCTTCCAGAGAAACCCTGCAGGACTATTTTGGGCAGCGTAAAAAGAGAAGGCAGCTTCATCAACTCATTCATGACTGACTTGGCACTGAGCAAACCTGCCAGGAGATGCAGTTTACTGTAATCAATACTTCCTGGAAGAATGCTGAGCTCTTCTCCAAAGGCTTGGAACTCTTGCCCATTTACTGGCCTGGATGAGATAAGCAGAGGCTTTTGATGTTTTTATGTATTCTCTGAGTAAAACCTCCCACCAAGTGAGCATTCTGACTTCCACAATTTTCCTCTCCATGTTTCCAACGGGACATCACCTCCTTGCAGGTTGTCCTAGGGATCAGCTTATATCCTGGGATTTCACTGGTCTAAGCTCCTGGTTCTGTGTGGTGAGAAGAGGCAACAGCAGAACTGGAAAATCTCCAGATCCATTTTCCATTTTCCCAACAGCTCAAGGTGTAATTAACCTTTTATTTATTTTTTTTTTAATCCTTTCCTAAAATGCAGTCTCTTGTACTGGTTTATTCTCCTACTCAGCTGTGGGTTTGATGTCTTGAGACACCTCTGTGCAAATCTCATTTCAGATGGGTCATAATTCATTGGTTTATTCTTCAACTGTGATTTTTTTCTCCTCCTCTTCTAGCTTCAGGGACTTACAACAATCATCCAGTCCGACTACTTGGCCAATTCAGGCCTCGCTGAAATTTAAAGTGCATTTTCCAAATGAGTCTTAAACACTGCTGGACATGAGGCATCAATCACGGAATCATGGAACCATTTAGGTTGGAAAAGACCTTCAGGATCATCAAGTCCAGCATTTGACCAATCCCCACCTTGTCACCCAGCCCAGAGCACTGAGTGCCACATCCAGTTATTCCTTGAACCTCTCCAGGGATGGGGACTCCACCACCTCCCTGGGCAGCTCCTTCCGACGTTCAACAACCCTTTCCATGAAGAAATCCTTCCTGATGTCCAACCTGAATCTCTCCAATTTTGTCCTCAGGTCCCCTCCTCAGCCCCTTCTCTCCAAACTACACAAACCCAGGCATTTGGTTCAGCAGCCCCCCCCAGATCCTACAGATGGAGCAACAAATCCATCTTTTTAGACCTCAGTTGAGAGCCATGAGGAAATGTAGTCCTGGAAATCACTCAGTATCAAGTTTTTATCCAAGCACCTCTCAGTCTTGACCAAGGAATTGTTTGGAGGATGTCCATACTCCACCCAACTCACAGGTTTTTTTTCTGTGAGAGCAGAACATCCACAGGGCTGTGCTATTTCTCAGCCACTGTCTGTTGACTTCCTCTTGCAATTCACTGCATGTTCCTAATAAAGAAAATGTATTTGTCATGAATTAACAACTTCGGGCCCAATCCATGTCTGGGGAACGTCAGGAGTGTGAAGAATCCAAAGCATCTGGCATGTTTCAGCAGGTTACTGGGCTGTCTCAGTTTTTCTCTGGGTTATTATTTGTTTTATTAGAAAAATATTAATAACCAAGTAAAAAGAGGACATGGTGTGTGACTGCTCAGTCATTTGAGGAGGAAGAATTATTTCCATGTGCCCCATTCCTCGATTCATCCTCTGCTTTTTGCACTCTCTTGCCTGGAAGAACTACACTGGATAATGAGCTCTTGGAATAACAGGTAATCCAATAAAACAAACAAATTCTTGACCTGCTGATACCAATTTTCCTTCGTTCCTCATCCCATCAGGTGGAAATGCTGTGAACATCAGCATTCAACATTATTTTTGGTTACATCTAATTAGTTCTTTCCTTTCTTCCTCCCTTACACAGAACCAGGTGTGTCCCAAATCAGGTAAAGCAATGCAATGTCATCCCACAAATCCTACATCCACTGCATGGAAATATAATTTAAAATTATTTTGGAATACATTAATATATTACTGGGACTGGAAGAGCCGAGATGGCATTAAGAGGATTGCTGGTGATCTGCTAATTATAATATAAATCTTAATTTTTTTTGCAGCATAAAACCTTACACAGCTGGACACAGCTGAAAAGCATAGCCAGCTTTTGGTGAATGTGTGGTGCTTATGTTTTCTTTTCACACAGAATATTTATCCTTTTTTTTTTTCTGGGGATCTTTAGCCCTTCAGCTGAAGTGATAAATTTTCATTCCATTTGCTTTACTGGTAACTCATTCAATCATGGCCTGTTGGCCCAAAGGACATTTGTTACACACCTGCAACAGGGGCAGGAAAATGTCTGGGGGAGGAATGAAATGTTTCAGAGCTTGGTTTTAGAGTTGTCACTTCTGAGCATAACAAAGTTGCTGGTCATGGCAGGGTTTGACCAGTTGAAAAGTTATTATGTGAGTTTGTGGGAGATTTTCCCATTCATTGCATTTATTGTTTTTTCTTGACCTGCTTCCAAGAAGATAAATAAGTCTAAAGGGCTGTATTTTAGAAGGGAGGAATGAAACAAGTGGAAAAAGCAGCATAACCATCACTGACCTGCAAGGAATCTCAAGGCTCCTTCACATGATGGAAGGACAGGAATAACAGCTTCAGAAACAGAAACCAAAAGGACCCAGAATAGTAGAAGGAAAGAGAAGAAACCTTTTTTTTCTTCCTTTGGCTGGAATAAGCAATGAATCAGTTAAAAATCTTCAAAAGGGTGGCATTTTTGAAATGTTTTTGAAGTATTACTAGAAAGGTAATTTTTTTCAAGAAAATTGACTTCTTTTTCTTTTTTTGATGTATACAAAATATCCTGAGCATGATGCAGCCAAAATGCACTTGGTGGAGGAGAAAGAGAAGGAAAGAAGTAACAAAGCTCATATTTTCTGACAGCCAAGGGGGAGCACACACAGGGTGAACAGCAGTAAAAGGGGATGGATGAAGGACTAACAGCTTCCACCAGTCCCTCTGGAAACCCTGCCCTTGCTGATATTTGGAAAATGTTAAGATCATAGAATAAGCATCACAAAAAAAAAAAATCACAGAATTCCAATTTCTTCCCAATATCTCATCTAAACCCACTCTCAGTTGGAATCCATCCTCCCTTGTCTTGTCACTACCTGCCCTTGCAAAAAATCTCTCTCCATTTTATTTGCAGGTTTCCTTCAGGTACTGGAAAGCCACAATTAGGTCACCCCAAGGCTTCTCTTCTCCAGGCTGACCAATCATCCCAAATCTCCCAGCCTGTCCTTACAGCAGAGCTGCTCCATCCCTCTGATCCTCTTGGTGGATTCCTCTGGACTTTCTCCAACAGCTCCATATCCTTCCTGTGCTGAGGACTGAACATTCTTGATCTTCTTTTTCTAATAATAATAATAAATAATAATTAAAACAAAACAAAACAAAACAAAACAAACAAAAAAAAAATCAAGCCAGCTGCTCTGCTCAAGATCCGCTTCACCCTCTGGAAAAGTTTGCCTTTTCCAGCATCTCTGTCTATTCCCCATTCCCATCCTAAGCTTAAATCTCTTCTAACTGCACCCCTGGACAGGTTGGAAGCGTTCTGCTCTTTCCTCACTCTGTAGGCAACGAGCTGAAATCCATGTGCTTGTAACCAACCAACACAGAGCAGGGCCCAGCTGCCCAGCAATCCAGAGGATTAAACTCCACTTTTAGACCAGGATTTCTCCTCCTGCTGGCAACCATTTGATATGTGCTCTTCAGGCAGGTAATTACCTTGTCCATGCTCTGAGCAGGCACAAAAAACTCCATCACCAGCAGAGCCACACGTTCACCAGCTCTTCTTCACCTTTAAATCCCATTTGCAAACATTTCTTGTCCTTTACACAATCCCAGAGATGCCTCACGTAGGTTTTTGTTGCTCTTTGAAGGGATGTGCCCATCATGCCTATCAGAGCATTATCTTCTGCTTATCAGTCACGCTCTCTAGTCCCTCATTACTCCAGTTCTGGGCTGCTATAATTAGACTTCACATTTTTCAGACCTTTGTAGCAGTGCTCTAGTTCACAAATTGAGGAGTTTGTTCATGCCAAAATGTTTTCTTTCCTTATCAATTTCTTTCTTATTTTATTTTTAATTTGCCCAGTGAACCAAAATATCAATTATTTGCAGAGCTCTAATTTAGAGAAGAAATTAAGGAATACATTTGCAAGACTTTGCTGTTAACTATTTAATCTGCTTAAGTAATGGTGTGATGGATTCTCCATCCTTGCAACTATTAAATCAAGAACTTTTTAAACCGATAGTGGATTTTTCTTCTTTAGGCTTTAAGCTTTAGCATTAGCAGGAGTATTAGATTTGAAGCACAAATTAGGACTGAAAAAATCCCACTTCCTATTTCAACGGGCAGGAGGCCAGAGCAGGTAATCACAGCACTCCCTTCCAAGCAAATCACCTGAAATGCAGAATACACCATTTATGGTGATGTTATATCTTGATCAAGTGCTCCAGCACCATTCATGTTTGACCAGTAGACTCCAAAACTCAACTCCAGCCCTCTTTGACACCAATCCTAATGGCAGGAGAGGCAGAAATCAGAATTTCCCCTGAGGTGCAGCAAGAGACTCACATTGCCAAGGACTCATCTCCACTGAGGGAGTTTCTCTGGGGAGCCTTTACTTTGGCTTTCAAAGCTTTCTCCTAAATTGAGAGTCCTAATGAGCCCTAATGCAGCAGCAATTCAGCTGCTGCAGGTGATTTTTCAGGTCAGTATCACTTTTAATTCGAGGTATCAGGGCAGGCAGGGCTGCAAAATTAAGAATTTTGCAACATTGACTTCGCTCAGGGGGTCTGGAGAGCTGTGGGGTTTTCAGAACTGCCACAGGCTCCTCTGAGACAAATTCACAGTAGGATTGCAGGTTTAGATTAGATATTAGATATTAGATATTAGATATTAGATATTAGATATTAGATATTAGATATTAGATATTAGATATTAGATATTAGATATTAGATATTAGATATTAGATATTAGATATTAGATATTAGATATTAGATATTAGATATTAGATATTAGATATTAGATATTAGATATTAGATATTAGATATTAGATATTAGATATTAGATATTAGATATTAGATATTAGATATTAGATATTAGATATTAGATATTAGATATTAGATATTAGATATTAGATATTAGATATTAGATATTAGATATTAGATATTAGATATTAGATATTAGATATTAGATATTAGATATTAGATATTAGATATTAGATATTAGATATTAGATATTAGATATTAGATATTAGATATTAGATATTAGATATTAGATATTAGATATTAGATATTAGATATTAGATATTAGATATTAGATATTAGATATTAGATATTAGATATTAGATATTAGATATTAGATATTAGATATTAGATATTAGATATTAGATATTAGATATTAGATATTAGATATTAGATATTAGATATTAGATATTAGATATTAGATATTAGATATTAGATATACCTTCCCTCTGAAGGTGATGAGGTCCTGGCACAGGTTGCCCAGAAAAGCTGTGGATGCCCCTGGATCCCTGGAAATGTCCAAGGCCAGGTTGGATGGGGCTTGGAGCAACCTGGGAGAGCGGAAGATGCTCCTGCCCATGGCAGAGGTGGAAATAGATGGTCTTTAAGGTGACTTCCAACCCAAAACATTCCATAATTCCGTATTATGTGACTCTACTCAGGATGCAACTATCCCACCCTGTTGTGGGATTTACAATTTGCATCACAGCCCTCTCCAGTCTGTGGCATAAATACGACCACTAAAAAATTAACTTTAAAAGAATTCACCCCTTAAAATTATCTATTTTTTTAAGGGACTACGGGATAAGAAGAAACTAAGATTGGATGAAAACAATATTTTCTTTTGTTAACTCTTTCTCTTCTTTGATGAAAATAAGATGGAACAGGAAGACCCAGAAGGGAAGATGTTTTATTTCATACAGTGTGGAGAGTGAGGAGGCTTTGGCCAAAGCTGGTGCCTCAGCCATTGCTCTCATGTGTTTAATAAATGTTACTCTCACATCCCTAAAAGGCAGAGAGAGTTTTCCTTTCATTTTAGCCCAAGTATTGCTCGAATTTTTATCCTGACATCAGTCAAAGCTTGACCCAAATTTCATTGTAGGGCTCACGTCTCACTCTGGAGTTTCCATTTAACAAGAGCTGAGTTTTAGGTCAGTGAAAAAACCCTTCAAATTCCACATCTCCTTCACTATAATTCCCCTTGCCTTTGAAATGCTGGAATTCACTCATTGCTTGAGGCAAGAAATGTGAACAAATGGACTGCAGTCTAATTGAGTCTAATAAATCCTGTGTTCCTCAATAAAATATCACATTTTTAGTCCCCTGTTGTTTCTCTGAGACCAAGCTGTGCTTTTGAGACTGCTGAGCACAATGGAAAGCAAAAGTCCGAGATGTTCATGTACACCACAGAAATGTCATGTTTGCTGAAATAAACCCCACAATTTACACCTGCAAGTCACTATGACTGACCTGCAGTTCGATATTTATTGACCTTCAATTCAATATCAAGTCAAATTAATAGAAGGAATTCAAGCAAATCACACGACAACAAAAACACGACATTGTTTTCCCTGTGATTCAGATCTTTCTTTTTCTTGTGTTTTCTGTCTGAGGTGAGGAAGATTAAATGATATCCTCTCCAAGGGAGTGTTTTGAATGATGTGCTGCTTCCACAGCAGCTCTGTAACAGTGAGTTCCACAATGCCATGATGGGTTTATCCTCATGGAACCTGCAGGAGCCCTGCAGGGTTTGGAATCTGCACTCACCTTCCTCATTGTCAGGAGGATTTATGGAAAGATAGTGACAGCACCACAACTCATTAGGTAATTAGCTAATTAGTCCAATAGGAAATTCACCCTACAATGCTTCTGGAGAGAAAACCAGCTCAGACAATGTCTCTCACTACAACCCAGAGAGTTTCAGTAAGGAACAGGTCTTGACACTGGATTGCGACCATCCAGGTCTTTCCCAAATCTCTGCAAGGTTACTGTCATCAAGAAAGTGAATATTCACCCCATTTATGATTTCTTTTTGTCAGCACAGTGATATGGTACATCTTTGGAGTGTGGTGAGCATTTTTACCTCTGTCAGGACACTGACAAAAGGGATGGAGCAAAGGGAGCTGGCAGATCTGGGAAGATCCCTCTGAGGAGTTGTTACCCTGAAGTTGTTTTCAGGATCTTGATGGGACAAGAGGAAATGGCCTCAAGTTGCACCAGAGGAGCTTTAGATTGGATATTAGGAAAAAATCTTCACTGAAAAGATGTTCAAGCATTGGAACAGGCTGCCTAAGGAAGGGTGGAATCACCATCCCTGGAGGTGTTCAAAACCCATGTAGATGTGGCACTTGGGGACATGGTTCAGTGGTGAATTTGGTATTACTGGATCAGTGGCTGGACTCAATGATCCAATTGTCCAAAGGTTTCTCCAAGGTGTAATTTTTCTATAACTGTTAAAAATTGCTTTGTATCTCCTAAAAAAAAAAAAAAAAAAAAAAAAA
>VWZS01010060.1:123703-169122 GCA_013397075.1 Rhabdornis inornatus | reverse complement strand
AAAAAAAAAAAGCCAGGACTTTTCTTTTAGCACAGCCAAAGAAAATTCAGGGTTGCTGAAACTATCCAAGTGCCTCTCCTCAAGTACCTTGATCCATCATCATTCTCACCAATGACTGTGGGTCACATTTCATGATTTTTGCCATCTGTGTTAAAAACTTACACAGGAGGTTCTTCGTCCTCCAAATGCCTTGAATTTGGAGTCCTCGTAAAATGAAGTGATATTTTGAAATTCAACAAAATTGGGTGAAGTCCCAGAAAACCATGTTTAATATGGAACAATAAGAGACAGCCCAGGTGATAAGGACAGACATTGTGTCCAATGCCAGACCAGTTCTGGTTCACTCCACCTTTTACTGGCCAGTCAGCACAGGATTGCATCCTGCTCTAGTGAGTATCAATGGTCATGGAAAGTTTTATTGGACCTCAGGGATGACGGCACAAGAATTCTGACCTCCTGAAGGAGTAAATGAGCTTCTTTTACACGGAAAAGATTCTATAACTTGTAGGAAATGAGAATTATAAAGTAGATATACATTTATTCAGCGCTGAAGTGCACGGGGATAATTCCTCCCAAAGCATGCACACCGAAATTTTAAACTGCTGCTCTATTTATTCCCTAAAAGCCTAGGATTACATAATACGCCGAATACATATTCCTGTCCTAGCCCCGCCTACTCTCGCTTTGTATTCAAATGAACCAAAAAGTCCTCTTGTGCTTGCGCTTCCCCAATTCAGGGGTCATCAGGGGTCTCTGACGAAGGCTTCCAAACTCTTCATCACACTTGAATTTTTCAACTTTGTCTTTGGATCATGCGCCTTAGCCATTTGGGCACATTCTAGGCCTTGAGATTAGTTCTTGCTGGTTTAGGGTTTTGGATTTATCACTTATCACTGGTAGCCTTGCACCCCTCACTTTGTTTCTAGGTCTCAGCTCCATTTATCACAAAGCAGTCTGCCTCTCCTCCCGATTTTTGCAAACACAGTAAATGTCAGGCATTCCTCATTATCTTGGTTTTTGATGAACTATTCCTTACTTTTCAATTCCCTGTCTTAGTACAGAGACAGAATCACAGAATCACAGAATCACAGAACCACAGAATCACTGGGTTGGAAGAGACCTCCAAACTCATCGAATCCAACCCAAGCCAACACCTCAATTAGACCATGGCACTGAGTGCCACATCCAGCCTTTTTTAAACACATCCAGGGATGATGACTCCACCACCTCCCCGGGCAGACCATTCCAGTACTTGATCACCCTTTCTGTAAAAAGCTTTTTCCTAATATCCAATCTATATTTCCCCTTAAGACAACCCAAATTCCTCAGCAGGACCATCTTGGCTTGCCCAAGTCTTTCAGTTTCTGTTCAGCTCCAGCCAAATCTCACCCAAAATCCAATTCTGCCAGCAATGTTTTGAAAAAGTTGTTAGCATTTATCTTCAAATTCTGCTGCACCCATTAACAACCCTTCCTCTCCCTTGTCACCAAGGGGAACTTCTGTGTTTGCTTTATCCAGCGGTATCAAGAGAGATAATTTTCACAACCAGATTTTAAAGAAAGTAGGAAAAAAATCCTTTCCTCACCTGCACCACCTTACTTTGAATTTCAGGCTGACATTATTAGTGTATAAGTAATGATGAATTCTTCAGAATCTGAGCTGCCAAAAATAGTGTGTTTATACACTGAGAAGGAAAATGATGAAGTTAATGAACCTAAAGTAAAGTTTTGATCCATCACATCAATAACAGCAGCATCATTCCTTACATTTGTCAAATGTCTCCATTACTGCAGCATCTCACAGTCATTAGTGCCTGAGCTCAACTGCCTTAGGAGAAATAACCTCCATTTTATCTGTTAATCTTTAAGGGAGAAAGAAGTTACAGGACTTGTCAAAATCCACCCAGGGCATTTGTGCTGTTGCTGGGAGCTAAATCCAGAAATCCCAATTCTCAGGATCTGGCAGAACTCTGTTCACTTCCAGTCATTAACATACGAAAAAAAAAAAAAAAAGAGAACCAAGATGATCTTGGTATTGTTCCCTCCTAGACCTAACTTGGATATTGAGAAGGCTAGACTGGAAATGCTTGTCCTTGGAAAAGTGTCCATACTTTAGTATCCAAGAAATGCTGAGATAGGAATAAAGGTGTGCCTTTCCAGGTTCATCCTGACAGGAGTTTCCAGGTTCATCCTGGCAGGAATTTCCATCTTCAATCAGATGCTTTTAATTGCTGTGTAAAGGACAACCCAGGATTTGATGGACAGAGTGAAGCATTATCCCTGAGGATAACCAGGGAGAACTTTTACCTGGAACTAAGCTCTCAAGTAAGAGATCTCTCTTCTCTCTCCTCCATGATTTCTATTTTGTTCCCTAGCAAAATTGAGGCCAGGAATGTGTTATCAAATTGCTTTGTGGACCTGGTCTTTCCTCTTTACAGAGAGGAAAGAAAATTCTACCACACCCTACAGCAAGCGGCCCCAAAATCCATCTGATGACCAGGAGACTCCTTGTCTTTATAGGGGTGAAGGTGACCTTTTTTTCCTGCCCAATTTGTAACGGTAAATATCTGGCCATGTTTAGTTTCTCACTCAGAGAATGAGAATTATCATCTTTAGAACAAGTCTGCAATGAAGCTTGATTTCGTTCAGATGGATAGGAAGTAAGAAACAAAATTTCATAATTTCATCAAGGCAGATAAATCATATTGTCCTTCACACTTCCAAACTGGTCAGAAGATTCCAGATGTAAGTTGTGACCAGTCCTACCTCCAGTGACTCATGAGTGTCTGGAATAGATTAAAAATAATTGCCCAAATTTATGTTTGGGTGGGATTTTCTCCGAAATTTTAGCCATATCCTAGTAGAGTCATCAATTACCTGTTGGTCAAGATGTTGACTGACACAATTGCACTTGTCCAGCCTGGCCACCTCAGTTCTCCTGTGACACTTCCTTCCTGTGACACTTCCCTGCTGCTCTCTTCCCATTTCCTCATATTTTTTCCACTGGCCAGCTGCCACTGAATATCTTAGAGCTTCATTTTGCTGTGGAGAAGTCTGAGTGTGAGCTGTGCTTTTGGAAACTTTTTAAAAGCAGGTTTTTAAAAATAACAGTTCAGGAGAGTAGAGCAGATTCATTTTAATTCTGTATTTTCTCCTCCTCAGAAATGTTGGCAGCTGCTTGAACTCCACTCATGAGGGCTAAAACACTTCCTTATTCTCACTGCATTTTAATTCTCCCAAAATATATTTTAATACTGCTCAAATATCACATCAAGGAAGACACTTCTCCCCGCTCTCCACCCTGACAGGGTAAACTTACAGGAGCAAGACCAAAGTGAAAGAGATTAATTTCTCCATCAGCATAATTTGGAATACTAAATGAAAACAAGCCATGTTTGCAGTTTGCCTTTCAGCCTTTTGATGGCAGAATGAGGGAGAGCAGAATCTCTGCCACGCAGGTTTTGAATCCAGCTGTTGACAGGAGTGATTTCTTCAAAAGAGCTTTGCCTGAAGCAGGAGTACAAAGCCACTTTTTATTTGGATACTCGAGTAGAAGAGAATGATCTGTACATGGAGATCATTAACTTCACTCACTAAAATCATTTCTGCTGCTTTGCAGCAGCAAAAGAAACACCAACCTGGTCACTCACTTCCCTTCCATAGAGATGCTCACTGAAGGAGGATCAGTGAAAAGCTGGAATGAACATTTCATGTCTCCCAAGACAAGAAATAGGTTGGCCTGTTGGAACAAGTCCAGAGGAGGCCACTAAGTTCATCACAGGGCTGTCCATTAAAAGCAGGCTCAGAGAGATGGGATTGTTCAGCCTGGGGAAGAGAAGGCTCCAGGGAGACTTTAGAACCTCTTCCAGTGCCTAAAAGGGACCCACAGGAAGGCTGGAGAGGGACTTTTCACAAAGATGTGTAGAGATAGGACTAGGGGGAATGGATTTATGTGATAAATTTAGATGGGATATTAGGAAGAAATGCTTCCCTGTGAGGATGTTGAGGCACTGGCACAGATTCCCAGTGGCAATCCCATCTCTGGAAGAGTCCAAGGCCAGGCTGGATGGGGTTGGATCATCCTGGGGTAGTGGAAGGTGTCCCTGTCCATGGCAGGGGGTGGAATGAGATGATCCTTAAGGTCCCTTCTAACCCAAACCATTCCAGGACTTTGTGATTCTATAAATATTTAAAGCAATGTTGTTTATGCAGCACTGCTTGGTCTCAGGTTTAATCCAATGCCAGATTCAACAGTGCCCGGAACTGAGGAGGAATTTAAATGATGGCTTTTGTCTTCAGGACATTCCCAGTCCATTTAGACGAGGATCCCACTGGACATCCAGAAAGAATGAAAAAAAAAAAAAAAAAAGGCATTGTGATAATGTGTGTTGGTGAGTCCAGTGGTCTGTGTTCAGACTTCTGCCATGGTAAATATCCATTATGCACTCACTAATTACTATGTGCCTTCCCAATTCCCCTGCCTCCAACAGAACTGAATGAAACTGGAAAAGACGCAGGAAAAGGTGACAGAGATTATCAGGGAAGTGGAACAATCACTTTGCAAAGAATGAGTAAATAAATTAGGCTTCATCATTCCAGAAAATGAGACAATTGGGAAGTGACAGAGGTCTGCAGGGCCCTGAGTGGCCTCAGAAAGGGAGTGACTGTTCATTCAGCATCTCCTTTTTAATGCAAAACAGGACAAGCAGAACAAGAGGTACTGGGAGTTCTGACATGGAAATAGCAGGTGGCAGCCTCAAAATGAGCAAAAAAATTCACATAGCAGGAAAAAAAAAAAAGACAGGATTCCTCTGGTTGCTAAATATTTACACATCTTCAAAAATTGATGAGACAAATTAATGGAAAAAAGAGTCAATCAGCTAAATACAGCGGCACCTTTTCCAACTCCAGAGGTATCTGCAGGGTAAAGTAGCACCTCTCTGTCTTTTCCTCTCATCCTGTCGCTTGATACTTGGTAGAAGAGATGATACCCACCTTTTCCTCATTCTTTTTCACTGTGCTCCCCTTCTCATCCAAGAAAAGCTGGAGACTCCTTACCCCTCCTTTAACTGTTGTGATGCATTTATATAAACAGTGCTTTTATGCGCCAAGTCATTGCCAGAAAAATGAACTTGGTAACTGTTGGGCACAAAAAACAAAGCCAAGGTATCACATTTTGTACCACTGTGAACACAGGTCAGTACAAAATGAGCCCAAATCAGGTTTGCTCCTGAAATTCTGTCTAGAAACAGCTGGAAAAGATCTGTGGCCTCCATGGTGACTCTCACCACAGCAATGCCTTGGAATTCATGAGGGATCAAACTTATCAGGAAAAAAAAAGGGGAGAGAATCTTCCCAGACAAAATTCCATGAGTCACTTTATGCCGAAAAAATTTAGACTTTATAAAAAATAATAAATGTTTATCTCCCCATATATCAGGTGAAAAAAATACTGCATAAGTAAATGAAAGCCATAAAGAAGCAAAAGGGAAGATAAAAAGCAAGTATGCATTTATAAAATAGAGGCATATCCCATAAACAGAAGTGAAGCAAAGTACAAAACCTTTTCAATAAAAATCTTGAACATCACATGGCATCACCCTTCTCTAATTAGAAACACTTCTTGTGTCTTTTCAACCAACAGTCATGATCTATGTATTAAACTTTTAGATTTTATTTTGCCCCTCAGTGGCAGGTTGTATAATGCTTTGAAAATGAGCATACAAGTAAGGTTTATTACTATTTAAAACCCCAAAAGTGTGGATTGCAACATTTTAATTCTCTTTTTTTTTTTTTTAATTAAACTGAACCAAGGCTGACAGCCTTTAGGAATTAATATATTTGTGAGGATGCACTCCAAAGACCTGCAAGATCTACTACTACCCTCAAAAAATCCTAAATCACAGCCTTTCCCTGCTAATGCATGTTGCTTCCCATTATCCCTGACTTATTAAAGAGCTGTTTGTGCCATTTGTAACCTCACTGAGTGTATTATAGATGGTTTACTTAACAGTTATAAGTCACTGATGTCAGGCTGCAGCTTCTCTTAAGGAAGATATTTATAGTGTAAAAGTGGAGCCCATGGTCTGAATAAGTTCAAGATCTTTGGTTGCTGCTTGGTGTGTAGTGGTTGTAACCCCTCCATAATCTCTTATTTTGGTCATTCTGATCTAAAATCAAGAACAGTTCAGTGATTATTCCCCATCTTTATCACCCAGCTGAGGTGGACGAGGAGAGTGCTACATGGTAAAGCAGATTTGTGTCATGAGAGGAACAGAGGGTGACATCTCACGGCTCTGCTGGTGTCTGGACAATATTTTTGGGGTGTTTTTCTCCCCCTTAAAAGAATAAAACAGCTCCTGGAAATGCCTTGGTGCTTGGTGCAGTTGAAGGAATCCTGGCTGCTCTGTCTGGATATCAGTAATTCACACAAATGGATCTCCACCTGTTTCACCTCTGGAGATGAAATCTTCCCTCTGGGATGCTGACAGGTGGTGGTTTGTGGTGGCTGTCAGTGGAGAATGCCAGAGCTCTTCTGAGAGAATATTTTAGCAAAAAGATCCATTTGTCAGACTCCCAACTCCTTGCAGGGCTCAGCTGATCCTGACTCCAGGAACTCATTCTGCAAAGTTCACAGCTCCTGAAGTCCCACACCTGAGTCATTGCCGAAGTGGTGATGGCCATGTAGGAGTGTTCTTATTTCTGCAAAATAACTGTGTGACACCAGCCTCTGCTCTTCTCTAATGCAGAGAAATCCATCAAGTGTTGCTCCTGTGGGCAATGGTAAAGGACCTCACTTGTAAAGAACTGGAATTTCTTTCCTGCCGCTTCTGGCTATCCCTTGGTTTGTAGTTTGAAGCATGAGGAGTTATTTCCTTTCTAAAGAGTGAGATTTAATGAACCTCTCTTGCTTCCAACCCTGTATTATCACAGAATCAGAGGATGGTTTGGATTGCAAGGGACATTAATTCCAACCTGCCCTGCCTTGGGCACGGACACCTTCCACCAGCAGTTGAAAAGATATTGAAGGCTCCATTGACCCTCCTGGAATACAGTTTAAATTACCAGGAAAAAAATGCATTGTGAATTCCAGGAATTCAGTTAAATGCTCCTCAGGTCCAAACATAAAATGCCCTAGATTCCTGTTGGGACCTCTGGACCTTGTTCCCCCTTCCAGCTACCCACTGGCAGATTTCTGCTGATTCTTTAAACCAGGCTTCCTTCCAAGAGAGGAAGCTGTGGCAAGAGCTTTCCTCAGTAATAAGACCTGCAGGGACAGGGATTTTGATTATTTTTGTGTTGTTTAAACACATTGCCCATAGTTACAAACCATCAAAATAAGTGACATGTGCGTTGGAGGCAGAAAAAAACCCAGACAAACCAACAACAAAATAGTTTCATACTCTTAGTCCAGGGTTCTTATGTTTTGCTTCTCTTGGGGGCCACAAAGTTCCCTTCTGCCACTGGGAGGAAAGAGAAGGAAAAGCCATAAATCAACAGTGTTGTGGTCTCTGCCAGGTACAGAGCAAATGTGCAGAGAGTCAAAGAAAAGCAGCTGCTCACAGTACCCAGAGGGCTGATTCTGCATCTCCCAGCATCTCCTGCTGAAAGATGTTTCTCTGCTGGGTTGTTGCTTTTCCTGCTGCCCACCTGAACCCCGGGCTGGGAGTGTCACATGAAGGGACCACCCTCTCATATCTCCAGTCCCCTGGGGCTCCATGTCTTACAAAACAGGTTATTTAAAGTGATAATAAAATAATGCAATTGTTTAGGCTGGAAAAATCCTCAAATTTAAACCATTAACCCAGCAGTGATCCAACGCTAAACCACGTCCCCAAGTGCCACATCCACATGTCCTTTAAATCCCTCCAGGGATGGTGACACAACCACTTCTCTTGGCAGCCTCTTCCAGTGCTTGGCCACCCTTTGGGAGAACAATTTTTTTCTGGTATCCAATCTAAAATTCCCCTGTGTCCTGGTTTCGGGCAAATTTGGGGGAAAACCTCCGGAAGGAGCCCCAAGTAAGCAAACCCCCACGACTCCTCCCCCCACCACCGGGTTCAGGAAGAATTTTCTCAGAGGGAAGTGGAAAAAAACCTGTTTATTTAACAAGCAAAACACTCCCCAGCACAAAAAAAAAAAAAAAAATATTAACAACACCAGATGACAAAAAGCTCCTTCACCGCTCTGGAAGGACAAGAAATTCAGAAAGTCTCTCCTGAGAGTGGTCGCCCAGTTATCGGTCTCCAGCGCTGGGGATGACTGCTGCTGATCACAAAATGCAGACTCCTGGTGTTTATTGGTGTTTCCCAGGTCCCCGTCCGGAACAGGTTCAGATGGTATTCAGGAAAGGGAAAGGGAAAAAAATAAACGGTCCAGGGAAAAAAATTGGACTGCCTAGCTAAACTCACTAATCAGCAAAAGCAAAAGCAAGAGCAAAAGCAAAAAGCAGGAGCAAGAACAAAGCGAAAGCAAGCCAGCCCACAAGCAAGCAAGCAAGGCCAAGCCTCTCCTAAACACAGACCGTGGGGGAGGTGAGCCAGCTGATAACAAGACAAAACAAACTCTCACCCTCAGAGCCAGTCCTGAAAGCACAGAACACAACACGAAGCACAAACAGAACACACGACTGGGGATACAAGCACCACAACGTCACCCTAGGACAGCCTGAGACAACCTGAGGCCGTTGCCTCTCATCCTGCAGTGTTTTGCCTTCCAAAGATTCAAAATTTTAGTTCTGTTGAGATCCTATTCCAACATGTCTCTCCTCTGAAAGCCAGGAGTCATCCTCCCATTTTCAGTCAAAATTTATTTCCTGAATAATTTTTTTTTTTTCTCCTCTGCCTGTATTGACTTTATAATGAAGTGGCTCTTCTTCCTGCACATCCAATGCTCCTGGTGCTCCTCATTTCAGTGATCTAAGCCAGGTCTGATGTTTTTGTTTCTTCTTCCAGAGCTGAGCTTTTCATTCCCTGTGAGACCTTCAATCACGTTTTTCTTATCTTCATGTTTATATTTTTTCTTTCCTTGTTCTGGGATTATGAGATGCACACATTGCATTTATTTTATGGATTCCCCAGGAAAAGGACTGTGTGCCATAGCTCCAAGAATTATTTCCACTAAGAAACTACTAATACATCCTCACCCTCCATGTGCTCTGGTAATTTGGATCCTGAATGCTTTAAACCATTGTCACCATACTGGATTGGCTGCAAAAAATACAATTGATAGGACTGGAAGAGGATCTTCCTGGAAATCACACTTAGAGGAAAGAAATCAGCATTCAGAAACTGGCTTGTCTCTAGTTTTTACTGATCTAATCAAAGACAAATTGCTCCTTGGCTGCTACATGTGGAAACAAAGATTAAAAATGGACAAAGGTTGGAGAAATCAAAGAGGGACCAGACCCATAGAGATGTTTTCATTTCGTCTGAAGTAAATGAGAGTGGAGCATTTAAATGACTTCATGGTATAAATGACTAAATGGCTTTGGTCTGCACACTTTGAGAGGTCATTTTAAAAGGCACTTGGTCCCATTTTTGAAAGCTCTTTTAAAGTTTATTAAAGCTGAGAACTGCCACGAGAAAAATCACAAAATCACAGAATGGGTGAAGTTTGAAGGCACCACAATGGGGTCACCTGGTCCCTCCTCCCTGGCCCCTCAAGCAGGGCCATCCCAGAGCACATGGAACAGGATTGTGTCCAGAGAGTTCTGGAATATCTCCAGCAAGGAAGATAAAAAAGGAAACTAAAATTTAATATATCTGATGAGGGTGAGGGTAGGTGTTCAAAAGTTGTGAGGAAGAAAAGTTACTTAAAAAAGAGCATCGTTTATTGTCAAAAATTACCAGCAGTGTATGGATCCTTTGAATCCCCTTAAGAAATCACTAATTTTGAGATTCTTTAGAGTATGGAGACAGGATTATTAAAAGTACTGCATTGCAATGAAGTAGTGCAAGAAGTTTGATGACACTGAATCAGCCTTTTCCGTAGTTAATAAGCAATAATCAAGGCCACAATTTTCAGTGGTGAGATGCTCTCTGCTCTCTCTCCACTTAACATCCGCAGACAGACCATTTTCTCCATGCTTTATTGTTTTCCATATTCACAAAAAAAAAACAAACCCAAAAAACCAAAAAAACAGAATTAGGCTCCATCTGCAGCTTGTGAGTCTGCAAAAGGCAAACAGTTCCCCCCAGATTGAAAGCAATAATAGGTTGTTCTCCATGCAAATTGGACAAAGCAAATGCTGGGTAATTGGCTAAAAACGAGACTCCCGTGATCTCTGTTCCAAACTGTCATTTAAGACAAGCAAATGTATTTGCATGTGAGGAATTCTGCCAGGGTACAGATGGAGGAATCTGAATAGCTGGGGTGTTGATTCAGGCTAAGACTGCACTTTGTGGGGTGGCTGGAGAATGGGGGATCAAAGAGAATTTGCTCCATAATTGTAGGGAATTGGGGAATATCCCTTGGGAAGCAGAAAGCTCCTGTGCTTGTTGATACCTTCAGAAATGTTTATCCTGGGACAGGCTAACAGAACATCTGGTGGCATAACCTGGCTCTGGTGACAGAGCAAACACTTAAGGAAGTTACAGAATTGTATTTCCTTCATTATTCGCTCTTGGAGGCTGACTTGGGGCTTTCTTTGCTGTTGAGAGACTTCGGGGGAATGGCTTTGGGTGAAAAAAAAGGATAAATTTAGATTGGATATATGTATCAAAAAAACCTGTCACCTTCTGACCTGGAGAGCCATCAGGGGAAAGACTGGTAGAGGCTAAATGAATCATGGAATGATTTTAGTTGGAAGGGATCTTGAAGATCATGTCTTTCCAACCCCTGCCATGGGCAGGGACACCTTCCACTATCCTAGGTTGCTCCAAGCCCCATCCAATCTGGCCTTGGACACTTCCAGGGATGAGGTATCCACAAGTTCTCAGGACAATCTATCCCAGGGCCTCACCATCCTCACAGGGAAGAATTTATCCTAATATGTAATCATAATAATAATAATTCATAATCTAAATAATTCATAACCCAGCACTCACTCTCCATTGCAATTCAAACCTTTCCAGTTTCTTCTAATGAAGACAGTTCCCAAAATAATGATAACTGGGGGAGCAAAGCCCAGTGATGAGCAACTGAGCATCAGATGTAAATAAAGTCCCCTCAGGAATGCCCATCCTGCCCATCTCCAGGGACATGGTGCTGTAAACACAGCAGGACATTTATCATGCCATGGGTAAGGCAGGCTGACCCCAATCTTAACTGGATCTAGGCTGACAAACCCTCTGGGAGCTTCTGGGAAACAATAGTGGGATAACTGGGGAATGTGCATGGAATGTGCTGCTGTGTTAGCAGCAGGCAGCTGTGATCCATAAATCCATAAATCCTCCTTGCAGGAGGAGGAGCCAGCTCAGGTTTAGAACACCTGGGTGTGGGCAGGGACTGGGCAAGTGGCGGTCACAGGCGTGGAGTGCTGCAGAGAGGGCAGGGCAGGTGATGGAAAACAAACGGCGTTCTCATTCTTCTATGGAACAGCCCAGAAAGATTGTTCCAGCAGAATGAAAGCTTTCATTTAAACAGAATAATGGAATCATGGAATCACAGAGTTCTTCAGGTCAGAAAAGACCTCTAAGTTCATCAAGCCCAGCTGTCAATCCAGCACAATGAATTCACCACTAAACTTTGTCCTCAAGGGCCACATCCACACTTCCAGGATTGGTGACTCCACCACCTCCCTGGGCAGCTGTTCCTATACTTGACAACCCTTTCCAGGAAGCAATTTTTCCTAATATCCACACTAAACCTCCCCTGTTGTCGCTTGAGGCTAGCTCCTCTTGCATTTTTTTACAGAATCACAGAACTAGGGTTGGAAAATACCTCTGGAGATCATCCAGTCCGATCCTGCTGCCCAAGGCAGGGTCACCTGGAGCAGGTGACAGAGGAACACACCCAGGTGGGTTTGGAATGTCTCCAGAGAGGGAGAGCCCATGACCTGCCTGGGCTGCTGTTCCAGTGCTCTGCCACCCTGCATGGAAAGGGGTTCTTCCTCAGGCTGAGGTGGAACTTGTTGTGTTTTACTTTATGGCTGTTGCTCCTTGTCCTGTCTCAGGGTTCTGCTGTCAAGAGTTTGGCATCATCCTCTTGGCATCCTCTTTACCTGAAAAAAGAGAGCATTTTACATATATATATATATATATATAATTATTATTATATTCTATCTATCTATCTATCTATATATTTCCCTTTCTGCAAGAAACCAGGGTCCAAATATGAAAACTCTGCATGATCTTAATCCAGCACACAAGGTACTGTGGGTTTACAGGGCTAAAATATCCAAGGAAACTTTGTTGGTGGAGAAGTGCAAAGGCAAGAGGTTCCATTTAGGCCTGGGACTGAAAAATAAAAAGTGTTTTGAATCAAGAGTGAAGAATAAAGAGTCCACTTTCTTAATCCCTGTGGTGAAGAATATCTCAGCAAGCAGCTCATGGAGATGCCCTGGACAGCAGCATGGAGACAACAAGAAATGCAGGCTTATATAGGAAACAATTTGATTTTCTGTCTCGCTAAGAGAGAACATTTTTAATTATCATTCTTCCCATACCTGTCTGTCATTTTACCCTTTTCAAACCATTCTCCCAGTGCTGGTTCCTGACAGCTCTGACCTTTTGTAGCAACTCAAGCACACGAGGGTGGGCCTGACAATGTGAAAAGATAGAATCAGAGTTGGATTTAAGTGTAAGGATCAGTCCTTAATATACAACCATGCTTTGGTCTTTTAATAATCATATCTAATAAAATAAAATTTAAAAAAGCATGGACTGAATAAATATTTGAAAAAGCAGTTAAATAAAATGAAGTGTGTGCATGTTTATATGTGAGTGTAGACAAAGTTTCAAGAAATAAATAACAAACATTCATAAAATGAAATATTTAGGTAAAATAATGCAGACCCTGCCAGTGCAAATCAGAAATCTGTCAGAAAAACACCTTCACTGACCCCTACCCCAAACCAGCTCCAGAGTTTTGAGCCTGCTGAAGTGATACAAGGATTATAACAGATTTCAGGTCTTAACTTTCAGAAATAGTGTTTACAGTTTTTATTCCTCTTTTACTCCACANATTATTATATTCTATCTATCTATCTATCTATATATTTCCCTTTCTGCAAGAAACCAGGGTCCAAATATGAAAACTCTGCATGATCTTAATCCAGCACACAAGGTACTGTGGGTTTACAGGGCTAAAATATCCAAGGAAACTTTGTTGGTGGAGAAGTGCAAAGGCAAGAGGTTCCATTTAGGCCTGGGACTGAAAAATAAAAAGTGTTTTGAATCAAGAGTGAAGAATAAAGAGTCCACTTTCTTAATCCCTGTGGTGAAGAATATCTCAGCAAGCAGCTCATGGAGATGCCCTGGACAGCAGCATGGAGACAACAAGAAATGCAGGCTTATATAGGAAACAATTTGATTTTCTGTCTCGCTAAGAGAGAACATTTTTAATTATCATTCTTCCCATACCTGTCTGTCATTTTACCCTTTTCAAACCATTCTCCCAGTGCTGGTTCCTGACAGCTCTGACCTTTTGTAGCAACTCAAGCACACGAGGGTGGGCCTGACAATGTGAAAAGATAGAATCAGAGTTGGATTTAAGTGTAAGGATCAGTCCTTAATATACAACCATGCTTTGGTCTTTTAATAATCATATCTAATAAAATAAAATTTAAAAAAGCATGGACTGAATAAATATTTGAAAAAGCAGTTAAATAAAATGAAGTGTGTGCATGTGTATATGTGAGTGTAGACAAAGTTTCAAGAAATAAATAACAAACATTCATAAAATGAAATATTTAGGTAAAATAATGCAGACCCTGCCAGTGCAAATCAGAAATCTGTCAGAAAAACACCTTCACTGACCCCTACCCCAAACCAGCTCCAGAGTTTTGAGCCTGCTGAAGTGATACAAGGATTATAACAGATTTCAGGTCTTAACTTTCAGAAATAGTGTTTACAGTTTTTATTCCTCTTTTACTCCACATAATTCTGATATCTCTGCTCCTCAATAAAGCTCCAGAACTCAGGCTATAGCAGTATTTGCACTTTCACCTGTCCATCCAACCTGCAAACATAAAAAACCCCATAATTGTGTTTCATATAATCACACCTAATGAAAGTCATCAAACAAATGGGCTACTCACATTGACCTCTCTCTTTGTCCCCATTTAGCTGTGAATAATACCTGTGGATCCCTTGGGATTTTGTCCTTTAAAGACACAAGGAGTAATAAAACTTCATGCCCAGGGAGAATGTTCTGCCTCAGTCTTTTGGCTGTTGGAAGTTCTCCAATGCAAGAGAAGTGTCTCAGTTTTTGGGGTTCCAAAAAGATGACATCTCTGTGATGACAGATCAAGCTCAGCACCACGAGGAGGTGAGGGACAGCAGCACTATCCATATGGAAAGAGCTATAATTAGGGCAGACTTAAAGATTTGGGAGCAATTCCTTGCTAAGGCTGAATATTAAATCTTCACAGAAGCTTCACAGAAGCAGCAGGAGTTTTTTGGAGAAGATGCAAATTAAAGCTGTGAGTCTACTCCAAAATCCAGACCTGTCTATCATCCAACCCTCAATCCTTTAAAGAGTTTCTATGAGCCCCAGGAATTAGGATCATGAAATTGGAGCTATTGGAGGTACAGAACAGGATCCTTTTCGGGAGTCAAAATCTGGTTCATGCTGCAGGAACCTTAAGATCCAGAAATGTTTTACACTGTGTTCCATCAGCAGTTATTGCTGATATAACACATCTACAAACTGTCCCAAATGCGTGTGGTCATGGCTTGCAGCTGACTTAAGCCAGGTTTAAGTTCAGGCTTCATCATGGACAAATAATTTGATATTTCTTGTTACTGGTGTCAAGGAGTTCATGCAACACAGAAATTCCCCAGTCCCCATTTAAAGCTGTTGACTACAGCAAGACAGGGAGCTAAAATGACATTCCTAAAGGTCTCAGACATTTCCTTGACCCAGGAACTCTCTAAAACATATCTTATAGCCAAATTTATCTTATAATAAATAAGGGAAATCATGAACATACCAAAGGGAATCATGAAGATGTTGGACAAACTTCTCTGGCTGCAGCCTGAGACCTTCTGGAAATCCTGAAGGAAACATTTGTGAGGAAATGTGGCCATGCAGAACCACTTGTTTTCAAGGCAAACAGGCACCAGGAAAAACATTGGCATGAAGCTGTTTGCTCTGCCTGGTGAAGGTGATAAATCAGACAAGAGACCAAAGAATAAAATGGGAATTGTGTCACTTCTCATGCCAAGAAAATGAGTAAACCCAACATCTTGGTGTGTTTAAGTCACAACATTCCCAAGCAGAGCCCGGGATTAACTGTCCCCTTGCAAATCTTCAGTAAAGCAACCACATCATCCCTCCACCACCTCATTTTAAAGATCTTTTCTGCTCTACAGCTGAGGGTCAAAAGTAAGCCAAGGGAAATTAAATTGCCAGAACATTGTTCTTTTATTTTATGGGAGAATCTGCAGATGGAGCTGCTGGAGGCCATGGCTGAGTCACATCTCACAGGGCTGGAGCCTCCTCTTCCTTTTGTCCCCCTGTGGAAAAGGGTGGAGAGGGTGCCCTGTTCCAGGCCAGGTTCATGGAGACCTGAGCAAGGTGGTGTTGGAAATAGGAAATGGATGTGCTTTAAGGTCCTTTCCAACCCAACCCAAAGCATTGTAGGATCCTGTGGAATGAAGGGGGGGGTGAGGAGAATACCTGTCCTGGATATTGCAGTTATAAATCAAACCTGTCCTTGCAACTGCATCTAAAATTTCCATTATAAACATCAAAGCCAATGCTACAGGCCCAAAACCTGGAGCTCTTTAAATGAGGAGTTGCTGAGCTCATTAAACTCATTGTTGAAACCCAGATTTGTGGATAACTGAGCAGATCCAGGAGCAGAGGATTCCGGATCACAAATCACAGAATCATGGAATGGTTTGGGTTGGAAGGGACCTTAATGATCAATTCATCCCACCCACCTGCCATGGGCAGGGACACCTTCCACTATCCCAGGCTGTTCCAAGCCCTGTCCAGGCTGGCCTTGGACACTTCCAGGGATCCAGGGGCAGCCACAGCTTCTCAGGGAAATCCGTGCCAGGGCATCACCACCCTCATAGGGAAGAATTTCTCCCTAATATCCAATCTAAACCAGGTCTACAGCTTAAAACCATTCCCCCTTGTCCTGTCACTCCATGTCCTTGTCCAAAGTCCTTCTCCTGCTCTCTTGGAGCCCCTTTAGGCACTTGGGAGGGCCTCTAAGGTCTTCATGGAGGTTTTTTCTGAGAGAAAAATTAACTATGTAAGGTTTTTGGAGGCAGACAGAAATATCTGCGGATGCACAGCATCCTCTGCTAGGATGGATAGGGAGAAAATCACTTTATTTATGGACAGGAGCTCATTGAACCAGGCTGTGAACTGACTGCATGTGAGGTGTGGACTGTGATACCTGGAGTAGCTACATCCCAAGAATCACAATGTTGTTTCATGCTGCAGAGCTGGAGGGATAATGGGAATTATCTTTGCCTTTGTAATGGGATTTAATACATTAAGAAATCTCTCCTATCCTAAGTTCTTTGCAAAAGCTAAAAGACTCTGTGGGAATTGGGGTGGGTGACAGATGCATCTTGTAGGGATGAATTTAATTTAGAGGCCAATTGAATCCAAAATTTCCTCTTCTTTTTAAGCTGCTCATTCCAATGCTCCAGGTCCTGCAGGTAAAATGGCCACTGAAAGCTCTCTCTTACCTTGTTTCAGCAGCCACCAAAATAACGGAGGGACATGGGAACAGCCATCCATAAATAGCAGGAATCAGAACCAAGAATGGTGGCAGCAATGCCACTGACTCCAATTCATGGTTCCCAGAGGATTATTCCAACAGCTTCTTGTACGACCCGGCTTCTCTTTGTGCAAATGACTCAGCCCAAGAGGACGTTTTAAATGACATTTGTTATTTACATTTTTATAATGCCTTTGGAGATTACTTCCCTTTCCCTTGTGCCTCCAAATCTTTCTTTTCATTTCTGCTCCAGCTTTCTCACTGTGCTGTATCATCACGACTGCGAGAGGCAGAGCTGAGGAATAAACAGTGTTTTGAGCACTGCAGGAGGAAATAAATGCAATGCAACAGCTCATCTGTTGAAATTTTAGCCGTAACTGGGTGCACTAAAGTCTGCTCATTGTTTGTCAGGGAAGCAGTTTGTATTTGCATGTACAATTTCCTCCCAAAAGGCGTTGTAGTAAAGATGATTTAGCAGGCAGAGCTCTTCCCTTGTTCAGTCACGATGAAATCACATTTTGCTGTGTTTTCATGTGAACGTAAGACCAAGTGTGCAGCCACACTTTGCCTTTTTTTGCCTTTTTTTTTTTGGGGGTTTTTTTTTGTCCTGCAGCTCACAGTTCCTGTTGCTTTCCCACAGTTTTTGTCTTCATTTTAGCCCAGAGGGAGCTACTATGAGGGGTAAGAGCACACAGATGAGGAGAAGCAAAATTATTTAAGAGTAAATCTCAATTACAACTGAATGCAAAATGTTTTTTTCCATGCTGTGAAGCACATCAATAGGATGCCTCCAAATCTTCCTGTCCTTTCCAGGGATTTCTATGCATTTCATTGCTCTTGAGTGAGAAGAAACAAACTCCTTCTCTGCTTGGAAGTGGAGACGTCACTTCAAGCAAACTTGAAGTCTTTTCTTGACCCAAAGAAGGGATTTTGGCCAAGGCAAACATTCCCTGGGTCATACTGGGAGATGAAAAGGAGCTTTCTTCCTTTCTTTCCTTATTTACAGAGACAGGGTGATGCCCTTTGCTCCTACAGAGCTCACCTGGCCATCCAAGGAGATGTTCAGGCTCTGACATCTTCCTTATGAATATTCCTTAACACTCCTGAAGAGCAGCTGAGATAACTCATATGAGCAAAGGAGATCTCACTGTCAGTGATGGATGAGGTAACTCCACATATCCCATATTTTAATAGCAAGTCCCTATTAAATTACTTGTCTGAGTATGTTCCTCATCCATAAGGAGTGGAAAATGTTATTTATAAAATGTATAAATTAGTCAGTTTTCCCTGTATTGATGTCTGAACGGATCAATTGATGCACAATGAGAATCATGGGATGGTTTGGGTTGGAAGGGACTTTAAAGATCATCCATTTCCACCCCTGACACAGGCAAGGACACCTTCCACTGTCCCAGGGTGCTCCAAGCCCTGTCCAACCTGGTCTTGAACACATCCAGGGATGGGGCATCCACATTCACTCTCACTTTCAGGAATGCTGTGTGTGTCTGGGTGTGATATGTAAAGATTACACATTTTTAAGGGTAATTTAATGCAAATCTGCAGTACCTTTTAGCCAAAATGCTGATTAACTCTCTCACTTTGTTCTTTTTGCACTTCCCTTACAGAACATATTCAGGGATGGGTTGTCACATTAAAACAATGGGAGAGAACAGTTTTCATTTCCAGCTGGAAAAGAAAGGGGAAAAGGAAGAGATGAAGAATTTACGACAGATAGATTTGGCATTTCATCCCAAACCATTCCAGAGCTGAGGACAGATTCCAGTGAGGAAATCCTGACCTCCTGACATCAGCAGGGACTGTGCTGCTGGTTTTCCCCTGAGTTTGCACAGACAACTTTGGGTTGTGATCAGAAAACTTCCTTCTTCCCACTCAAATGGACAGGACAAGGGGAAATGGCTCAAGCTGCACTGGGGGAGGATCACATTCAATATCCGGAAAAATTTATTCCCTGGAAGAGTGGTTAAACACCAGAACAGGCTGCCTAGGGAAGGGATGGAGTCACCATCCCTGAAAGTATTCAAAAACCAGTGGATGTGGCATTTGGTGACATGGTTAGTGGGCATGGGAATATTGGGTTAATGGATGGACTTGATGATCTTGGAAGTTCTTCCAGTCTTAATGATTTGTTGGTTTTAAACGAGTCCCCTGTTTTCACAATTCCAAACCTGTGCTCACCTGTTGATCTCTGCTCCCTGCCCAGCTCAGGACAGAGGTACAGGAGGTGCTGTGATATTTTGGGTTTGTAGGTGGTGAATTGCCAGTGACCTCTGCTCACAGAGCAGGGCAGGAACCTGGAGATGAAAATTCTGTGCTCTGAGAAAGGGACTGACAATGCACTTTTCCCCTTTGCCAACGAATGAATGAGATATTGCAGCGTGCAAGACACTCCAAATTCAGGATTCTGCTGTTCTGGGCATGTTCAACATCTTCCCCTAAAGAATAGTTAACTCCTGGAGGAAACAAATCCTGTCTAGAGAGACCTGAAGGGTGAGAGGTGTCTCTCTGGTGTTGAGATGGGTTTTACTGCAAGTGAGAAGGGACTGTCTCAGCAGGAACACAGCTGGGAGGCAGTGCGAGCATGTGGCTGCTACCCCACAGCAGGAAAAATTGTCTGTGACTTTTCTGATGCCTTCTTGAAGGGAATTATTTTGTTGCTGTTTGGAAGGAAATCAAAAAACTGCCATATCCAAAGGAAATGTTTCAAGTCACTCAATGCTTTGAACTGGGGAAATGTTTCAATGGAGCTTTTTTCCTTTGTGTAAAATGAAGAAAATTTAGAAATGAGAGTCTGCTTCAAATGCTAAATATCTGTGTTTCATACAGGGGAAAATGAGAGAATTATTATCCTGCCTTTTCAGTTCCCTCCACTATTCCCCTGCACTGAAACCTCAAACGCGCTCCGGGCTCTTTGGTCATTTATAAACCCCAGGAAATTGTCACCAGGTTAAGAAGGAAACTTGTCAAGAAGATACGAGGATATTTGAAAACTCAGAATCAGTAGCTCAGAATCTGTTCTCATCTACCCATGCACTGTTCTCATTCACCAATATCACTCAGGCATCACCAGCCTAACACAGGAGATTTAGTAAAAATTATTTGGAAGCTGCCTAGGCTGGCATGAGATGGAAACACAAATTCTTTGGGAATTTGTGCTGACTACTGCAAAGTACCACTGTTGTCGTGATCCTGCAGTCTCGTGTGAAGGCACTGATAGAAAGGCAATAATAGCACTTGGAAAATTATAAGTGGCACATTAAACTCTGCTCCAGTTGCTCAGCTCCCAGCGATAACAAGCGTTCAGCAACAAATATTAGTTATAAAGATGCAGCACAACGTGTGCCAGGAAATTACAGGCAGAAAAAAAATCAATCACCTCGAAGGATGTGGATGCAACATGAATCTGAGCTCAGAAAGTCAGAACTTCTGGGTTTGTGCCTGAAATACCGTGGCAGAAAATAAAGGTCTTATCACTCTGCTAAAATGAAAAGTGCAACTTTTTAAGAATAGTTTTCTGAACCTGTGGAAAAAATGCCAGCATTAATTTTTGAATGAAGGATTTCAATATTCCCTCTTCCAAAAACTTAAGGAAGATGGAGACATTGTGTGGTGAAAGAGATGGAATAATTCCCCGATTTGAGATTCAGACCCTTGCCCTGTTGGTGATGTTTGTAGAGATCATACTTAACGCAAGATGAATAAAAGAAAAATGTCCAGCTCTCCTGGACTCTGCTGAATGGCTCAATAACCTCCATGCGAATTTATAATTTGCTGCTGCTTTTCAAAATGCCAAACACAAAGTGAGCAGGTGGAAGACTCGGAGGGGTAGTTAGCGAGGGGAACGGGTTATTGCGGAAGATGATTGAAGAATCCCATTGTGCTCGAGTTTTCCTGACATTTCCTTTGCAGGGAAGGCAGGCTGAGATCAGCATTTCCCCTCTTCTTGAAGCGTCTTATCTTTGCAGCCATGTGTTCCTGGGCTGTGTTAATGAGTGTGATATATAATACATTTCACACCGAGCCTGATTTACAAAGGATGGGGTGAAAAACCTGCCATTCCGATGGGATGGGAATCTTAATGGAGCAGAATTTTCTGCAAATGCTACAGAGTTGTAAATAATGGAGGAAGGATAAGAATAGACAAGTCAAGTCAATACCTGAGCTGCATCTTAATTGCTCAGCTCAGTACAAAAAAGTAGCAACACATGTTGCTTATGGCGAGCTCAGCTGGGTGGATTTTCATGGGTTAACTCAATTTGTGTGGCCTGCAGTTGTTATCAATCATAAAATCTCTGAATAATGGAATGGCTTGGGTTGGAAGGGACATTAAAGATAATCTCATTCCCCCTGCCATGGGCAGGGACACTTTCCTCTAGACCAGGTTGCTCCAAGCCTCGTCCAAACCGGCCTTGGACACTTCCAGGGATGGGAATACATTTGTAAGGTCTTGCACCTGGGAAAACATAAACCAGGAGTGCAGCATGGGCTGGGATCTACCCAGCTGTGCATCAGCTCTGTGAAAAGGCACCTGCAGATCCTGGTGGACATTGAGCTCGATGTGAATGAGCAGAGTCCTGCCACACACAAAAAAAGCCAGCAGGATGCTGGGTGGCATCAACAAAGTCATCACTAGCAGAGATACATGTCATTATCCCACTCAACTCAGAGACTGCAAGGCCACACCTGGAATATTGTGTCCAGTTTTGGTCCCCACCATACAAAAATTGTGGAGAGACTGGAGGGGCTCCACAAAAAATGATCAGAGGTCTGGGAAACCTGACATGAGGAAAGACTGAGATGAACAAACTGTGCTTGTTCATCATTGAGAAAAGAAGGCTCAGGGGAGACCTTATCACCCATTCCAGTATTTAAAGGGTGGCTGAAAGGAAGATGGAGATTCCCTTTTTTATGAGTTGTCCGATGGAAAAGAGGAGGAGTATTGGGTACAAGTTACTCCAAGGGAGATTCTGATGGGACACAGGAGGAAAGTTGTTCACCATGAGAAAAAATGAGGCATAGAACGGTCTCCCCAGGGAAATGGTGGATTCCCCAGCATTGGATAATTTTTGAATTCAGCTGGACAAGGTGCTGGACCATTCTATCCAGACTGTGCTTTGGCCAAAAAAGGTTGGACCAGATCCTTTAGACTCCTTCCAACCTAGCATTCCATGATTCCATGATTGAAATGTAGGCTTCCCTGAGCAGAACAAAGAAAAACTGTTGGAATGAGTTCAAAGGGGTCCATGAAGATGCTCCAAGAGCTGGAGAACCTCTGACCTGGAGCCAGGCTGGGAGAGCTGAGAATGTCCAGCCTAGAGAAGAGAAAGCCCCAGGGAGACTTCAGAGCCCATTTCAGTGCCTAAAGGGGCTCCAAAGGTGCTGGAGAGGGAACTCTGATTTGATCACAAGGACACGTAATGACAGGACAGGGGGAAATGACTTCAAAATGCCAGCAGGAGACGTTGGGTATTGGGAAGAAATTTTTCCCTGGGAGAGTGGAGAGGCACTGGCACAGGGTGCCCAGAGAAGCTGTGGCTGCCCCTGGATCCCTGGAAGTGTCCAAGGCCAGGTTGGATGGGCTTGGAGCAACCTAGTCTGGTGGAAGTTGTTCCTGTCCATGGCAGGGAGTGGAACTGGGTGATCTTTAAGGTTTCTTTCATCCCAAACAATTCTGTGGTTCTCTGGTTCAGTGAAATGGAGATGAAAAGTGGTGGCCATTAAAATCTGAAATGCTCCTTCTTGCCATGATTCATGAACTGACTTCCTATGACAAAGCACTGTCCAGACACTGAGTCAAAACAAGACTTTATTTTTCTGAGAGTTATCTTTGGAAGCCCAGAGGCCAAACTTCCATAGACTTGTGCCTCAGGTGTTTATGTCAGACTCCTTTCTACTGCACCCAGGGTACTTCTTTCAAGATTGTTGAAATACAAGGTGCCTAAATATAGATCCTAAATGGATGTGCCTCGATCCTGATGTTTACTAAACATCCACTGTCTCCCAGTGGTCGGTTTTCTCTGAAGCAGAAACTTAGAATTATGCACAGTGAGTATCTGAATTCAAAAACAGAAAAAGAAGTGGGTGGGCTTCAGCTTGATGGGTACAAAACTGAAAGTCAAGGTGGTTCCGTTTGGGGATTTACTTTCATGTTTTCTTCACTTGTAATTGAATGTTTTGCTTCACTTTCAGGTTGTTAAAGTATTTCAGAAACGACTTTTCCAGCTAGAGGCTGGAAACAAAAACCCTGTATTTTTTGAAGTCAAAGTGTTTTTCTTCCACATGATTTATTAGATATTTTCAAAATGTTTCGATAGGAAATCAATACCACAGAAGGCATAACTTAATGTATTTACTGATTGAAGGGGATGACCAACTGAACTCAATTGAAACCATTTAAAGGATAATTTTGATCCCTTCGGAAGTCCACCTCTCTTCTCTTCTCTTCTCTTCTCTTCTCTTCTCTTCTCTTCTCTTCTCTTCTCTTCTCTTCTCTTCTCTTCTCTTCTCTTCTCTTCTCTTCTCTTCTCTTCTCTTCTCTTCTCTTCTCTTCTCTTCTCTTCTCTTCTCTTCTCTTCTCTTCTCTTCTCTTCTCTTCTCTTCTCTTCTCTTCTCTTCTCTTCTCTTCTCTTCTCTTCTCTTCTCTTCTCTTCTCTTCTCTTCTCTTCTCTTCTCTTCTCTTCTCTTCTCTTCTCTTCTCTTCTCTTCTCTTCTCTTCTCTTCTCTTCTCTTCTCTTCTCTTCTCTTCTCTTCTCTTCTCTTCTCTTCTCTTCTCTTCTCTTCTCTTCTCTTCTCTTCTCTTCTCTTCTCTTCTCTTCTCTTCTCTTCTCTTCTCTTCTCTTCTCTTCTCTTCTCTTCTCTTCTCTTCTCTTCTCTTCTCTTCTCTTCTCTTCTCTTCTCTTCTCTTCTCTTCTCTTCTCTTCTCTTCTCTTCTCTTCTCTTCTCTTCTCTTCTCTTCTCTTCTCTTCTCTTCTCTTCTCTTCTCTTCTCTTCTCTTCTCTTCTCTTCTCTTCTCTTCTCTTCTCTTCTCTTCTCTTCTCTTCTCTTCTCTTCTCTTCTTCTCCTTCTCCTTCTCCTTCTCCTTCTCCTTCTCCTTCTCCTTCTCCTTCTCCTTCTCCTTCTCCTTCTCCTTCTCCTTCTCCTTCTCCTTCTCCTTCTCCTTCTCCTTCTCCTTCTCCTTCTCCTTCTCCTTCTCCTTCTCCTTCTCCTTCTCCTTCTCCTTCTCCTTCTCCTTCTCCTTCTTCCCTCTTTTTAAAAAATTAAATAAATAGGGAAAAAAACCCCACCAGATAACCCTAAAAGAAACAACTCTAAGTCCATTCAGATATATCCTGGAAGAATTTGTTGGCATGTTGAAAGTTAAGACTTTGCCTGGTCATCTTTTATTGGCAAAGAAAGCGTCAGTAAAAATAATCCAGACTCTCCAGGCCGTCCTCAGAACATTTTTAGACCCACTAACATTGGTCATTTGCAAATCTTATGGATCCTTTACACAGGACCAAATTAAGTTTTAGCTTAATGCAGAAGATTTGATAAAAAAGGAAAATATACTCCCTTAAGCTTCTCCTTAGGTGTATAAACTTGCTTCCTACACTTGCCAGGAATCACCATCTCCTGCATGAAAAATATTTTTTATTAAAAAATCCCCAAAAACCAAGAAAAACCCCAAACAAAACAATTAAAAACAGAAACTGAAACAAAAACAAACCAAAAAACCAACCAAACAAAAAAAGATAATAAAATCTGTTTTTGCAACATGAAAGCCACCAGAGCTTGTTGTATTTTATGCTCTCCCCCCTCACTCTATAGAACATATTTTAAACAACCTTTTTTCTTTAAATTAAACATACATTAAACTTTTTTAGTATTTAAGGGAGTTTCTTTTAATGCTCTTTCTTGCAGAGATCTTTGCTGGTAAGCACATGTTAAAATAATCTCCTCCCTTGTGTAACCCAGCAATAAAATGCTGGAGAATAAACTGATAAATCTTAATGCATCCAGAAAAATATCAGGGCCCTGGTAGAATAAAGGGATGAAAAAACCCCAAAACGAAAACAAACAAGAAAAAAGAGAATGAGAGGGAGAAAAAGACTAAAAGATTTTGTCAGATTGATTTTTTGTTAAGCACCCCTATGCTGGAATTCAGAAGATGAGGATATTTTTTCCTGAATCTTGATGTGCTACTGCAATTCCTTCGGGGCATGATGGGCAGCTGGGAAAAGGGGAACAGGAAGGGAGTGCTAAGTTACAGGGAAGCCACAGGAGCATTTTGCTAAGGTGACAATTGACAGGGAACAGGAGGAGCTGATGTTTAACCACCATCTGTATCGGCAACTGAAGCGTTCCTCCGTGTCTCCTCATCCAGAAGATTCACTCCAATGCCACATGGGGCTCGACGAGATTTCAAAGCACAGCTCAGGAAGGAATCCTCTCCTGGTGCACTGCAGTGGGACCTGCAGGATGAATAAACAACTTATTCCTTTTGCCTGATCTAACATGAACCTGCAGTGCTGGAAGGACACATCTCCATGCCTTGAAATCGGGATCAAGAGCTGACAGAATAAATTTCTGCTGGTTGAAGGCACCATTTATCCCAGAAAATGGTATAAAATGCATCTCTTTTGTGTAGATAGAGCACAGTGCTTGTGACCTGAAAGATGAAATTCCCAGTTAGATTCCCACAAATATCATGGGAAAGATATGGAGCAACACATCTGCTACAGCAACATTGAATCCTAGGATCATTTAGGTTGGAAAAGAGCTCCAGGAACACCAAGCCTTTGGTTGAATATCCCCATACCCACTAACCCATATCACAAAGTGCCACATCTACTTGTTTTTCCAACACTTCCAGGGATGGTGACTCCACCACTTCCCTGGAACTCCACCCAGGGAAGCCTGGAACTGCACATCCAAGAATCCAGAGATTGGATCTACCGAAGAGGAAACCAAACCAAGCACAGGTCACATTTTTCAGTGCAGAAATACCAGAACCTCATCAGTGGATTGCTCCCTGGCATCAGTTTTAAGTGGGAACATGCAGTCCTGGCTTATCCCTCTGGAAGTGTCAGAGCCAGCTGAAATGCCCTTGTTTTGTTGGAAAGCATCCCTGGAAAATATGTGTTTCAGAGAATTATGGAATGTTTTGGGCTGGAAGGAATCTGTTTAGGGGACCCGAGCAACCTGGTCTAGTGGGAGGTGTCCCTTGGGAGGAGTTTGGAACGTGATGATTTTTGGGGTCCCTCCCAAACCAAACCATTCTGTGATTCTTCAATAATTTGCAGTCTTCTGAACCAACCTGATCAATACCCAGCTAATGAAAAGCACAAAGAGAGCTGATCACAGGGAAATTAGAAAGGAGGATTGGATTAATTTAATCCAAATTTATGGAATTGCAGTTTGTCTCCCTACAACCTGGTCACCCCTTGTTGAGTGCATAAAGAAAAAAGGGAGCATATGATAAATGATTTAAATGATTTATTTTGGGTGTCTGTGTTAAGATGTTCCAAACTCCATTGCTGAGGTTTTCTAGCTCTCTGTGGACTCCAAACTCCCACAGGAGTTTGGAGTCACAAGCTGAGGTGTCTGTGTCCTATCCAATAAAGTGTTCTGCTTAAAATCTCAAGTCTGAGATTATAGAACTATCACAAAAGTGAAAGTTTTCCAAAAGTCCTTCTCAAACAATCTTTGTGCCAGCCCAGAATCCTGTCCCACCACCTGGGCTCTGTTTTAAATCAAGAGAGAGGTTTTCCATTGCTCTGGAGGATGCTGTTTGTGTTTATATTTACAACTCACTTGCCTTGGAATGCTCAGAGGAAACGTTTCTGTTGGTTTTCCCTTCACATCAGTGTTTCCAGCTTGGCTGGTGGGGCTGGGTGGTTTATTGCAGCATGAGTAATTATACCAGGGACTTCATATGTGAAAAATTAATGAAAGGGGAAACTGATCCATTTGTCTGATCTACACGTGAAAATACAGAAAGAAACCCCCTCTGATAAGGCAAAAAGTTCTGTTTAAAGCTGTTGGGAAGGTGATGCCTTCATCAAGGGAGCTGTAATTGAGCATTGTAGGGGCAGTTTCATTCCTTGATTCCATGCAGCTTCTTCCCATTCCACGCTCTTTAATTCACCCATTCTCATCCACAATCCCATCCCTGGAAGAATCCAAGGTCAGGCTGGACAGGGCTTGGAGCAACCTGGTCTAGTGGAAGGTGTTGGAATAAGATCTTTAAGGTCCCTTCCGATCCAAACCATTCTATGACTTTTTAAATTGGTTTCTTCCGGGTTTTGCATGTACCAAATGAAACCCATAATGTGTGCAGATAAATGTACCACTACCCCAGGGCTAAGATATCACCCAGCTCTTTATTAAAATCATTTTTCTATTTAAATCCTCCAAAGGGAACTGGGAGAGAAGGAAGATGCTCTTGTGGCCCATAAGCCAGCCTGGAGAGACCTTCCCTGCTCTGCTGCCCACAGTGACCAAATATAAATGTGTAAAAGTTCATCTTTGATTAGAGTGCAGAGAAATAAAACTCCTGGAGCCAGGCACAGCTTCCAGAGCAGTGGATAGAAGCCAACAGCCAAACTCCTCTTGGAAAACCCAAACCCGCCTGGGGGCTTAAGTGTATTAACCTCTGTACCTGGAATTTTTTAAAGGACAACTTAAATTACATCCTTTTGGTTGAACCAGAGCATAGATTTGAGCAAGTCCTGGGATATTTTTATTGTCTGTACCCTTTATTGAATTAGAAAAACAGATTTTTTAGAAGATTTTGGGGTCACTGCAGTCAACAGCTTCTTTGTACTTTCTCTGTTAATCTGGTTCCTAAAAAAAGGGACTGATTATTTTGTTCATAAAATCCAAGCAGACACCACTTGTGTGGATCAGGACTAGACACAGGGAGTTGGACCCATTTGATAAAGCAGGGGAAAAGCATCTTTGCCAATAGCCTTGCCAATGTGGAAAGGATGGCTTTAAATCAGGCATTGCAGAGGATGGAGATATCAGCTGATGGTTAATTCAGGGAACTGGGCATTAGGGTGGGAAGTACTTAGGAGAAGGCTGAGACAAAGGCCCCAGGAAGGATGAAAAAGGGTGAGAAAATTATCCTCTTCCCACATTTGTGCTCAAATATCTGGAAAACAGAGAGAGAGATCTGCTCCACAGAATCCTGGAAATGGTGGAGGTAAAGTGGAACAGAGGTGTGCAATGCATGAAAAGGCAGATAGGTTAGACCAGTCTTCCACTTGTTCAGGAATCTGTTTTTCTACTCAAAAAAATTGCTGCTAGGGAGGATTTTTCTCATCCTACTCTACAGGGTTGAGGAAACACCATCAGAATAGTTTGTTTCAGGGGAGAGTGAGCATGGCATATGTGTTTTTAGAGTAATTTCCAAGCACAGAAGAATATGACTGGAACAGCACAGGAAAACCAGCCACAGGAAAACCCCTTCTGTTATTGGAGGTTTTCTTGTTTTCTCAAGAGAAAGAGGAAAGAAAGAGGAAGAAGGAGTGAGAGGCGCAGCGGGAAAACAAATAAAAGACATAGTGGAAAAGAATAGAGGTTAATAAAAGAAGGATAAAAGGGGGTGGACACAAAGACAAAACATCCAGGAAAAAGAAGAAGGAAGATGTGGATTGCTAAATGAGAAATAACCAGATCTGCAGTGCTGGCTGAACGTGCAAGAACCCGTCCAAGAGCAAGGGAGAGAAAAAGAGATGGGAAAAGAGAGAAGGAGGGAGAAATTAAAGCGGCAGCAAGCGAAAAAATAATCAAAGATAAATAAAGCCGACACAAAAAACGACTTTCATTTTCTCTTGCTGACTCTCCAAAGTGAGCCGTAGGAGCAGAGATTTTAATTTTTCTCCTCCCCACAGCCTCAGCCCCGCTGCTTCATCCGCGCAAACCTCCAGCACCAATTTATATGCTAATGGATTTCATTTGTAAATCAAGGCAGGCTCCGACAGTGCCTCCCCCCACCACAAATTCACTGGTGTGAAATGCTGTCCATCTCCACAGGGCTGGGAATTGCCCGCCTCGGAGACACAAAAGACATCAAATCCTAAATAATTGGATCATTGATGGAGTTCATCCCCATGGATTAAGTTGTTGTTTCATGTCAGCTCCTCACCTGCTCAGTAGGAGCCTTTCTAAGAAGTTTTATAATTAGTCAATCCTGGGAGAAGAAAAAGAAAGTTCCCTCCTTCTTTCCTCTCTGATTTCCTTCTTCAGAGCTCTTCTTGGAAAGGCAAGGAAATGGTACCACTTACATCCTATTTTCACTTTTGGAAGATTCTGTGAGTACCTGAACAGGGCAAGTCTGCTACGAGCCTGCCCATATCCAGGATGGGAATCAAATGGAATTACGAAGGCCCTGGGTTATTTCCTGTCTCCTGCTGGAAGACTCCTGAGGGATCAAAGCAAAAAAAAAAATCCTGATCTCCCAAAGGAAAGATATCTCTGAAAGCTTTGAAAGATGAAGAAGTCTTTTTCTCAGCAGAATTAGAATTGTGCTTAATTCACTTCCAGGTTAAAATTAGATATTTTGATCCCTTGTGTTCCCAGTGACAGATTTTGAAGGGAGAGAGGGAACACCAAAAGAAAACAAGAATTCTTAACCTGGAGGATGCTCATGGTGTAAAAGTCCTTGATTATAAAGACAGAAATTCAGGGTGGAAGTTCAGATGTGGTTTCTAAGTGGCAGAGTGGTAGTTCCAGTCTGGGGACTGAAACTGGAACCTCTCACTACACGGTGCTGCCCCAGGATTATGAATTCAGATAGAAAGTAATATGAATTTGGGTCTTCTCCTCTGGATTCTCTGCAGAGGACACACAGGCTCAGTTATTTGAACAGAAAGTCCCTCCCTTGCCAAACAACCTCTGACAATCATTGGCTTTCCACAGGCCAGTGAAAACAGCTGAGTTTGGTATGCACAGGTTTTTATTTGGAGTAATTAACACCAGTCCTCAAGACTACAGGATTCCCAGACAAGTTTCCAGCAATCAATACCAAAAAAAGGGGAAGTTGCAGAGCAGTCGTGCACTTCTACCTTTAAAAGCAGCCCCTCCTTTGGGGAAGATTTTCTTTCCATATATTTTTGCTCAGGATTCTTTCCTGCCGGCAGCTTTTGTGCTTTATGGCACTCAAAGGATTCCCCAGTATGAGCTAAAGACAGGAGAAACCCACTGCTAAGCCTAGGCTGGACCCACTGGTTCTAAAGATGTCTTTTGGGTGAATTTTCTTCTTTTGAACACGGAAACTTTAAGAAATCCTGCATTAACAGCAATGGATATCAATAACAAAAGACATTCACATCTCCCAGGCTGCAGGTCGGGGTTGCCATGCCCTGATCCCATAGTGTCCTGTCTCTTTATGGGAAGTCATTCCTAATGATTTCCAATGCTGATTTGCATTATTATTTCTATCTTTGCTGCAAATCAGGCTGGCAGGGAGCAGGGTGGGAGATCTGGGGCCACCAGCCTCAGGAGCTCAAGGAATCTGATGCCAAACTGGGAGCAACTGCTGGATAGACCAATCCCAGCTGCTGCAGAGACACATTTTGGGTGTGAATATTCCTATTGTTTCAATTCTGGCTGGCTGTGAAGAAGAGGATGGAGCCATCCATGCTGTCCATGGTTGTGAGAGTGCCATGTGTGTTGATGGGGTGCTGCTAAAGGCTCTGCTCTCCAGGCTGTCCATGTCTGTATATTCCTGCTGGGAATACATGCTCCCCACTGTGGGGGTGTATGTTGAGTTTTGCACCACTTATTAGTGGTTTGTTATTAGTTTCACTTGTTTTCTTTTAGAGCTAGGATTAACAGAACCACGATTGAGGCAATTCTCGTGTTTGGGCTCGGATGTTTTTTATATTTTATCAGAAATTACAGAAAGTACGACAGCACCTTTAGCTCCTTGCTAAAAGTAGGAAAAATGGCTACAGCTGAGCCTGTTTCAAGGCTTTTCAAAGCTAAACAAACTATTAAAAGTTTAACACTTATATTATTTATTTTTTTGCCTAGTAATAGATTCCCATGACCCTTAGTGTGACATTTGACTAACTAAAGATTACTGAGTTCTGTGGAGAAGATGGAAGAAGAAGAAGATGAACAAAGAGGAAGACACCACCCAAAATTCTTCATCTTGTTCCATATTTACTACTATACTGTAAAATCTTCAAATTTAAAACCCATCACCCAGTGAAAATACAAACGTTTAACCCACTGCACATTTGTGATTTCTAACTCATTATTCATATTTATAAGCTTTCTTGAAGGTTTCAGGTCCAGAGCAGTGTTTTCCAGGGGGTCTGTGCTTGGAAGCACAGAAAGCTTAAAAACTCCAGATTTCTGAAATCCAACACCCCCCTACTGATTCCCTGACTTGGTAATACGGATTTGGGACAGGAGGAACACCACCAGCCCACCGAGTGTGGCTGTCTCTACCACCCTTTTGTTGAACCAAAAAATTCTGCAAATTTTCTCTTGAGCCATCCATGTTTTTGTCTCTCCATCTCTCCCTCAGGTCAGGATTACCACACTTCCAGTTAGGAATCACATCCTAACTCCCAATCTTGATTTTTTCATTTTTATCTTTATAATCAGGGGCTCTTTCACCATCAGCATCCTTCAGGTTAGAGGATTCAGCCATGAACCTCTCGACATGCTTTAAAATTACTGAAGGAGCCAGAGTCTCTAAGCTTGACCATGGGGTCTCAGTTCCAAATATTCCTTCCCAGCTGGAATCCCTCTTCTCTGTCCATGGTTGTGCTGGTCTCACCATCAAGGAGACATCAGGACTTTCGGGAACCCCAGGACCCCTCAGTTCCTGGACACACTCAGTGTTCCAAATGAATTTCACCATGTTCTTGCAAAATATTATCTCCTGTCCTTTGCTCCTACTGGAAAGGCTTTTCCTGGTACACCTCAAGCTTGACATTTTATTTTTCCATGGTTGGGAATTGCCCTGGATGCATCCAAGCCTCTCTCCCTTGTCTCTCCCATCTGTTGAGCCTCCCAGGCTGCAGCAGCAGCTCCATGGCCATGCACTTGGTTCTGTGGAATGCTGATCTGTTCCACTCCCTGCTCTCACCAGGAATCTGCTTCTCCTTGGATGATGTCTCAATCCTTCTCTGTATTGACAATGTCCTTCAAAGTTTTGCCTCCAATTTTTTTATTGGTAAGACTTCAAATAAAAAATAAAAATATCAAATAAATCTTCATCTTAACAGAGGAACATTTTTATTGACTTGTGTCCTACACCTATCATAGCTTTTACCCCCCTCCAGCACTCTTTTTTTATCCACCACTCACATGAATTCCCATTTCCTTCGTTAACACCACAATGAGATGTTTTGCTGAAAATAGACAAAATATTCTGATCACAGATCTAATCTCAGGGTGATCAGCTGCTTTATTTAATGAAGATAATTAAATACTAAGGACAAGGACTCTTTGACCATCTGTGCTGTGTGATCCATTTTCCATTTCCTTTTGTTTTTACTAATTCTTAAAATGGCTCCAAAGCCTTGTCTGACACTTAACAGGGATGAGTACACCAAGCTGATTTGCAGTGAGAGCATCAACGAGGCCAATCTTTTAAATCACTTTATTTTGATAACTAGCAATAGGTGCCCTCCCTGAAATCCAACCTTTCCCCATCTCAGGAATCCCTGTCCATGGCAGGGGGGTTGGATTTAGATGATCTTTGAGGTCTCTTCCAGCCCAGGCCATTTTTGATTCTATAATTCTCTGATCTTAGGTCAGAAGGGAGTTTAATCCATGGGCAGCAACTGAGACCCAGCAATTCCTTCCTTGCCTTCATCCTCTTCCAGAAAAATTCAGCAGAAGTGGCTGAGAGGATTTTACACCTCAAGTGGTACCAGGGCTTGGCCTGAAGGGGTTTCTGTGGAGGAAGCAGATGGTCAGCATTTAGTCCTTCCCTCCAAGGCTGAATATTTTGTGTTCAAGTCAAGCTCCTCTGCCTTTCCTCTGTGCTCCCATATTTCCAGCAGGTTGCCAACCCTTTGAAGAGGACATGGCCTCTTATTCCCCATGGAAATGCAAAACACCCACGAGAGATGGAATCTTGTGTTGGCCAAAGCCTCAAAGCTCGAGTTACAATATTAATAATGGGTACAAACATGAGATAATGTGAAAAAGCTGCCAATTATTTCAGACAATTGATCAAAGCCAAGAAACTCCTGGTATCCATTAAGCAGCTCTTTGATTGTCCATCCCCTGAAAACCCTCAACCCACACAGAGCAGGAGAGGACACCTCCCCTTTTCATTTACTTATTTCTCCTGAACAGAAACTCCCCTGCACTTCTCTTACTTCCTGCAGAATTTGCCTCCTTCTTTCTCTCCTCCTTTCAGATAATTCCCAATATTTGCATAATTTCCTTTGGTCGTTGCCACACCTTTGCAGAGGTCACTTGTCAAAGTGCTGCTGCGAAGTGTTGTATTTTAATTTTGAATTTCTGTGCCTTTGAAGCTCACATTTTCCATTAGAGAGGAGAAAAAATACCAGCCTTCACCTTGCCGTGTGCTGCCTAAATCGTCACAAAATCATGGAATGGTTTGGATTGGAAGGGACCTTAAAAATCATCTCCTTCCAACTCCCTGCCATGAGCAGGGACACCTTGGACTACCCCAGGCTGATCCAAGCCCCATCCAACCTGGCCTTGGACACTTCCAGGGATGGGACAGCCACAACTTCTCTGCATAAGTTGTGCCAGGGCCTCACTATCTTCACAGGGAGGAATTTCTTCCCAATATCCCATCTAGCCCTTCCCTTCTTCATCTTAAAACCATTCTCCCATGTCCTGTCACTCCATCCCTTGTCCCAAGTCCCTTTCCAGCTCTCTTGGAGCCGCTTTAGGCACTGGAAGGTCTCCCCTTAGAGCTGACCATCAGGACCATCTGTCCTCTCTTTCCCTCCAAAATCCAACATCTGTCCTTTTTTCCCCAATTTAGAAATTCAAAGGACTTTCCTCAGGAGCCAAGAAATGTGTCTTTTCAAAGAAACAAACATCTGTGAAGCAGCTGGAAGCAGCTGGTGGGGACTTAATTCAAGAGTTTGCTCTTGTGACTTTATCTGCTAAGTTGCCGCAGCTGCTTTGGCCATCGTGGTGGCTGATGGCCTCTTCAGAAGTCCTGTTATTCCTTCCCAATGTACCAAATCTCCTTTTTTTTGTTTGTGCTTTCTGGGACACAGGAGATGAGCAAGGCCCACATCACTGCCCTGGGACTTTTTTGGAAAATGATTGAAAATAGATCTCAGTGAACAAGCACCTGGAGATGTCTTCCACAGCGATCCCTTGAGGACTCTGACTTCTTCCTGCTACGAGTGGCTTGGGGAAACTATGAAGGTGAAAAACAACAGCAGTCTTCTTTCTTTATTTCTTTGTTTAGATCTTGTCCCAGCTGGAGCTCAGGAAGAGATATTCACCTCAGGCCCTGATTTATCTTGGACACAGACAGCAGCACAGTGAGCCCAAGCACTCCTTGAGTCACAAAAGAGAGAAACTGGAGAGAAAAAACTTCCTGTGCTGGTCCTAAATATCTCTGGAAAGTTGTCTTCTCCACATGGGCCTTTTCCCACGTGGGCAGCTGTAGTGAAGGGGTGATTTTGATCACCGAGAGGACCACTGTAAAATGTATCAGCAAAAGTGAGGTTAATGTGATGTAAAAGCAAAATTCACTGTTATTTAATATATGGAAGAAATGTACAACAGAAGGCTGAGTAGGAATCAAACTAGAAGGATTTACAGAGAGATGTGAGACACAGAAGGGTAAAGGAGACCCTCCCATTGAGTCACAAATTTCAGAGTGGGCCCCCCTTGCTGTCTAAACTCCTGATAGAGCCAAGGTTAGATTAGGTCCAATCTTAGTCTCAGATTTGGGCAATGGTTTATGTCTAATGGAATGATCCACACCAAATTTATAATAATTAATACCGAATATATAGGTTGGCAATATTACATTATTATTAATTCAGCTTGATATCAGCAGCTCACTGAGGATCTGCCACAAGAAAAGATCTCTCCACTTCGGCCAAGGAAGGACCTCTCAGTTAAAGAATCTCAAATGTTGACGAGTGTCCCTGCTCCAGGGGAGTCTCTCCTGGCACACAGTCCAGTTGGAATTCAGGGACAACTCAAATGGGATTCATCCAGAGATCCAATATTGGGAAAAGGTCTCTGTGCCTTGAGGAGCAGCCTTGAGAGGTGTCCCAGCTCTAGGGGAGATCGCTTCCATGGAAGTTCATAGAAGGCTCACTTAGGCTGTTCTATTTATGGACCAAAGTGGTTGGCTCAGAGTCAAATTGCATCAAATGGAAATGTATGAATGAAACTCCTTGTGAAAAACTCCCACAAGTTTCTCTGTTCCCTGATAAATGAGCCTTGGAAAAGCCACCTGTTACTCATGCTGTGATCAGTGTTCCAAGCTCATGTGCATCAATGCTCACTGTGCCACTCTGCTGCTCTGTGGTTTTCCTGGAGGAGTTCTTGGCCCAGATACAGCTCAGGCTTTGTCTCCTCTGGGTTTTGGACCAAACTACTGCTGGTTTGGTAAAGGGATCAACTGAATCCATCAGAGCTGCCCAGGCAACAGACTTTGCATTTTCTTCCATTTTCAGACTCTTCATAATTTTCCAGCACACCATGTTTTCCCAGTTTAGCAACCAAGACATACAAATTCTTGCATGTGCAATGTACAATTTATCCACCCCCACAGCATTTCTGTGCTTCATCCACGTGAGAGGATGGTGAATTTGATAAAAAATAATGAGAGTTACAAAATGGGTTGGGTTGGAAGGGACCTTAAGGATCATCTCATTCCACCCCCCTGCCATGGGACACTATCTGCTATCCCAGGTTGCTCCAAGCCCCATCCAAATTTGAATACTTCCAGGGGTGGGGCAGCCACAGCTGCTCTGGGTGTGCCAGGGTCTCACCACCCTCGCAGGGCAGAATTTCTTCCCAATATCTCATCTTAATCTCACCTCTTTTAGTTTAAACCATTCCCTTTGTCCTTTTACCACCTATCCATGTAAAAAGTCTTTCTCCCTCATTTCTATAAGCATCCCTTAAGTACTGGAAGGCTGCAATGAGGTGTCCCCAGGTGTTCTCTCTTTGCCTCAGGACTAGAGCCTGGCATGGCTGCAAGGCAGGATCACAGGGACACAGGAGACTTCAAGGGGACCTCAGGAGTCCCTTTCCAAGCTAAATTATCCAGTGACCCTCCCTTGCAGCCCCACCACACAATAACCACAGTGCAAACCAAAACCTGACCTCCTGCACCCACCACCTCTGGCAGTGCCTTCATTTACAGTCCCAGGAGCACAGTGAGGAGAAGTGTTCCCTCCTTCCAGCCTCCTTTGGTGGGAAGCAGCAGGACCTCCTGAGCTAGCCCTAGGCCAGTGATCCAAGGTGAGCTCTCCTGCTCTCCCAGCCCATCATCTCATGCAGTGCCAGGTGGTATTTCCCTTCCCTAATGCTACACAGTCATTGAATTCTTCAGCTTGGAAAAGATTTTTAAAATCACCAAGTCCAACCCAGCACTGCCAAGTGCACAAAGGATCATGGAATGGTAAATGTAGGGTGAGAAACATCTCCATAGGAAGGATGAAGGCCTGGGACTCACCATTGAGTGCTGCTGGTTGGAGAAATGTTGGGTCATGGCTCAGGGAAGGGGAAACTGGGCTAAGAGCCTCCAGGCAGCCACACAGATCTGCAGTAATTTCAGATTTTTCAGGACATCCACATTATTTCAGCCAGGACAAGATAAATCATTACATCTGAAGATGTACTGGGATATGATGGCTTTACATGATGGCTCTGGAGAGCAGCAGTCCTGGACCCCATTTTCCCGAGATTTAGGCTTCCTGTAGTCCTGCCTATAATCCTAAAATCTAACAGGTGATGGAGAAGAGTCAGGAACATAAGGACACTTTTTTTTTGTTTTTTTCTGGAAGATTTCAGCCATTTGAGGATAAGCATCAAGGCAGTGAATAATTTGTTGCTCAATTAATTTTTTTGTCACATTTTATGAGTGATATCCTCAAATCCCTGTGCACTGAGCTGAGCTCCTGCTCAGAGTCTGTCTGGTCATGAAAGAGGTGCCAGGGAAATCCAGGTGAGTTTGAGTCTTCCAGTACCTGATGGGGGACAACAAAAGAAATGGAGAGGTGCTTCTTACAAGGGCACTGAGGGATTGGACAGAGGGAATAGCTTTAAGCTGAAGCAGGGTAGACTTAGATTTAGATTTAGATTAAATATTGGGAAGAAATTATTCCCTGGGAGGGTGCTGAGGCCCTGGAATGGAATTCCCAGAGAATCTGTGGATGTCCCATCCCTGGAAGTGTCCAAGGCCAGGTTGGATGAGGCTTGGAGCAACCTGGGATAGTGGAAGGTGTCCCTGCCCATGGCAGGGGGGTGGTACAAGATGATATTTAAGGTCCCTTCCAGCCCAAACCATTCTGGAATTCTATGATTGACTTTGCAGGGATATGGGCAGGGTGGCATCAGAATTACCATGGCCCTCTGGAAACTGTAACCCCACACCACTGTCCTGTACAGAAATGCTGCCAGATCTGTGTTAAATCTCAGCCCTTCACATCCTACAATATTGAGAAGGAGGCATCAGGCTGTGGGTTTGAGAAACCTAAATAAAAACAAGCTGCACTGCACAGAAAAGGGGAGTCCTCGTGCCCTGCAAATGTACTTTATAGGGACATGTATTTTTAGATGTGTGGAGAGGATACAAAGCTGAAATTTGGGTAAATTCAGCCCTGTGTGGTGACTGTTCCAGAGTAGAGAGCCCAGGTGGCAGCAGTGGGGCCAGGAGAGGTTCCCCAGCCCCCAGGAGTGATGCAAAGCACACATGGGGTGCAGGCAGGGGCGCTTTTAAAAAGCAGACAGGGCTGGAGTTTCCACCTCTTTTATTAGAAATAAGACACATTCATTTTGTGCTCTGAAAACTGTACAGGAAAAAAAAAAGTGTTGACGAACATGGAGAGGGAGGGGGAAAAGTCATGGGAGGAGGGCAGGACATGGGAAAACAGGAATAACTGGAGGAGCTGAGCAGAGAAAGTCGAATATCAAACAGTTCTTAAACAAACATTTATCTCTGTAATTACATAACATCGTTAATGTCCTGCAAAGGCTGCTGCAGTGAATGGCTGAGCAGGGAAGGTTGGAGAGAAGAGGGCAGGCTCAGGTGGGCAGGGGAAGGGAAGGAAAGGGAAGAAAAAAAAAAGAGAAAATAATTAAAACACAGTAGAAAGATACCTGTATGCTAAAATTCATAATGTATAATTATAATAATTACAATATCATACAACCCAGCTTTTGAGGGAGGCCTTTGTGCTTTCCTGTTTCATGAATAAGCTAAAATTTAACAATAATATCACAGTTTTATGAGTAACCAATTCCCCTATTTTTTAACTATTTGGATTTATTCAAGTTTTCCTTTCCATCCTTCAAATCCTATGGTTAATGGCAAGGTAAATGCCACTGTCCTTGGAGATCACCCACATGGCCCAAAGGGAAGTAAAAGCAGAGATTTGTCACATCAAACAACATCTCCCCATGGGGGAAGCACAGCTGGGGGCAGTGATTGTTTTGCATCTTGTACCCATTGGTCGTTTTTCCCTAAAAATGTGAGGTTTGGTATTTTTTAATTAAAAGGAGATCCAAGCACAGTAATAACTCAGACCCTGTTCAAGTTTTGCTGCTGTCTGACACAATCCGGCCACTGACAACCAGAAGTTTGTCTCCAAAACTAGGAGATTTGGTCCAGACATCAGACAGACAGTACAGGGAATGACAAAAATAATAATAATAAAAAAATAAAGTCTGTGTGTAATGTCACTAGTATATTTTTTAATGATAAAAATATTGCACAACACTTTTTGGGGTGAAATGCAGACACCAGAAATGTTTAATGAAATTTAATTTTTTTTTTTCCATAGTGAAATGAAAATACTGCATTTTATGAGGAGGAATGTGCTGCTCTCCTGATCAGCTCCACCTCTTTCTTCCTGTAGTACCATGAACCTGCTGCTGGCTCTGGGCAGCGGGGAGGGTGGAGAAGAGCCAGAGAGGGGAAAATAACCAAAAACCAAAGTGAATAAAGCAAAACAAAACATTGCAAGCCAGCAGTGAAGGGGCTGTGTATTCCCACCATCCCAAACTTTCCACGGAGCAACTTGCCTTCCACCTTCAGCAGGTGGCATCATCACCCCATGCCTGCACAGAAAGGCATTCGAAATGACAAGAGCCAAAGAAAAGAAAGGTCTCGGGTTTCAAGTTCTCTTTTTATTGAAGAAAAGAAAAGAAGAAGGAAAAAAATAGATTATTTTGTTTGTTTTTTTTTTTTTGTCTGTTTCCAAGTGGACGTTATTCATGTTGTCAGTTTGTCTCAATGTCCTAAGGCAACGTCTCTGTTTACCAATATCTCCAGGTACAGCGGCAGATCTGTCTTTCCCTTTTTCTCTCTCTGCCTTCCAGGGAGGGGCAGCTTGGAATAATTTTGAGTCCGAAAGCAAGGACAAATAACAGAACAAAACAAAAAAACCCCAAAAAACAAAAAAACAAAACAAAAACAAAAAGATGAGGCCAAGAGGACCTTTGCAAGGCCCGTGCTGAGTTTATCTATTTAACAGTCAATGACATGACCTACATTCTTCTTGTTGGTCTTGTTGTCTACCACCTTCCACCCACTCCCTGGAGATGGGGCGAGCAGGGTTTGGAGATCTGGAGCTGGTCCTTTCCTCTGTTGGGGAGGGATGAGAGGAGGAAGCCCCACCTTTCCTCTCCTCTCCTCTCCACCCGAGCCATGGGTGACACCACCACGTCCCCTCCACGGGGACCCGCTGTGACCATGTGCCAATGCCAGGTCGTGGCGTGGCACCCAGGAGTGGCAATGTCCTTGTGGCCACTTCTTGGCGTGTCCCATCTCCTTCCTTCTTGGATGAGCTGGCGAGGGAGGGGTGGGGGAGCGAGGGTCTGCCCCAGCCAGGCCATATCCCAGCGAGGCTCCTGCAGGTGTCCCCTCTCGGTGTCCCCAAACAACCTCGATCTTCTGGGCCCTCTGTGGTGGCTGCTGGGTGTCCTTCCACACCTCCCCGTGGCAAAGCAGGAGGGGTCCTGGTGTGTGGCAGCGACCCAAGAGCATCTTGGCAGGGCTTGTCCCCTGGAGCCCCTTCCCACCCTCTTCCTCCTCCTCCTCCTCGCTCTCTTCCAGGCTCACTCCTCCAGTCCTGCCTGGGAAAGCTCGTGTTGTCCTGAACCTACAGCTACTATACTCTATAAAGTAATATTCCCCCTCTCTGCTGAGAACAATACAAAAGTTACTCCATCTTACCAAAGGTTTCAAAAGAAACCAAACACTTCTCTTGCCCGGTTCCGATTTAATTTAATCATTTCTTTAAAACGTGGTTTTGTTTTGTTTGTTTCATTTGTTTTCCAGAAAAAAAGCAGAAGTCCTTTTCCTTCCCTTTCTGCTCAGACCTCTGTCTGAAGGTCAATAATGTCTTGTCCCACCAAGGGGATGGTGGCCCCTGTTTTCTCCCACTCTACAGTTTTTAGTTCTAGGGGAGACTGTGCCACAGGTTCGATGTCCTTTTTAACCCATGCTGGCGGGGACTGCACTTTCCTGATGCCTTCCCAGGGTCTCTTGTTTGGTGTCTGCTGTTTTTCTTGCTGCAGGAGGAGGAAAGAGTAAGAAAGGAGAGAAAGAAAGAAAAGTTAGTGCAAGATGCAAGAAATGCCATGATTTTACCTCCTCTTGTATCCACAAACTGTTTTTTCTGTGCAGCTTCTTATCCAAAATAAAGTGGGGTATCAATGACAATGACACTTGATGTACAAACTGTCTGTTTTCAAGAAGAAATTTGTTTTTCTTTCCACTGCCACCTCCATCACTTAATGACTGGATATTTCAGCTTTCATCTGAAGTTTTTGCTACTGAAAAACTGAATGTGGTTTGGAGAATATCAGATCTTTTTCTACTTCCACAGATGTAGTGACAGGACAAGGGATGATGGCTTTAAGATGAAGGAGGGTAGTTTTAGATGGAATATTGGGAAGAAATTCTTCCCTGGGAGGGCGCTGAGGCCCTGGAATGGAATTCCCAGAGAAGTTGTGGCTGTCCCCCTCCCTGGAAGTGTCCAAGGCCAGGTTGGATGGGGCTTGGAGCAGCCTGGCACAGTGGAAGGTGTCCCTGCCCATGGCAGGGGTGATGGAACTACAGGATCTTGAAGGTCCCTTCCAACCCAACCAACATATGAAATCCAGACTACAGTGAGATCTTGTGAACACCCACTGCATTTGATGCACATTCCTTATGCAGCACAGCTATTGATAGACTCTTTAATTGCAGCAAAACCTGCTCCCTGTTCTGCCAGGGAACCAAATCCATGCTGCTTGAGGAGCTGGAGCTCAGCTTGGAGGCTGAGAACATCTCCATCAACTCCACACCAAGCCCTGGAGGCTTTATTGACCCAGTCTCCCACCAGCACCCCACCATGGATATTGATCCAGAAAATCTCTTCCCATATTTGTGCTGACAAGCACCAAGACAAGGCTCTGGGGAGGGCTGAGGGGCTGGAAAAGGAGTGTGTTCCTCAGTGAGTAGAAAAAGGAAAGGTTTTAAATGAGTTCCACCCAACTCCTCCCCTCTAAACACCAGTGATGCTTTTCACAGCTAATTATCTCCACAAAAAACACTCCAGCACTGGGCAAGAAAAGGCTTCCCTGGATGTGACAGAGCCCTTTTGAGCCACCTGCCAAAGGAGAAGTGGGAAGGAAAGTGGCTTGTGAGGGATGAGAACAAGGAGGGAAAAGCCTGGAGAGAAGGTGGGGAGACAGACATGCCACCCAGGACGTGTCACAGCTTGATGCTGTCACCAAAATGAATTGGCTGAGGGGAGGTGAAGCCACACAGAGGCTCTGGGGTCACTCCAGGATGCTGCTGAGGTCCTTGTAGCTCTGTAGGAAACCTCAATCCCCATCTGCTGCAGACTCATCCAGCAGCTTCTCAGTTTGTCCTTCCCTGAGATGTTTTTGTCAGGCTGTTGTTTGTCCCAACTCCACACTGCAGTGCTGACAGGAAAGCTGCTGTGGAATTATCCCTGCAGGAGCAGCTTTCACTGGATCACCCAAACCAGGAATTCTGCCTGTCCAAACTTTAGTATAAAAATAATATATGCTTGAAGCTGGTCCTGCAGCTCACAACTCCCAGGAGGAAGGCTCTGGGTGAGAGTTTGGTGGTTAGAGGGTGGGGAATATACAAACCAGGTAAACATCTCAAAGTGAAGTGAAAGCATTCTGAAATTGTTTTCATTTAAAGGGAGAAAAATAAGTTTTTAAGTTCTTTTAAAGAAAATTGTTGTATGGGTTTGTTGTTTTTTTTTTAATCAGGTTATGTAAAGGTATTGCTCAAAAGAATGTAAAAAACTCAATTCTCAGTTTCTTGAAATCTACAGCTGAGATTTTCATTAAACTCTACAATACAGAGCTTTTCTTATGCTGCTGGTGTTATTCTTACTTTATTCCATGATATGACAGTGATTAATACTGATATGACAGAAAAAGTGATAAAATTTGTGATTTATTCCATTATCTTTTTTGGAACTTATTTTAGAGCCACTGTAACTAGAAAGTGGAACCTATTTAACTCTTGTGTGTGTCTTAATGAGACAAGCTGGAAGTTTCCTGAAGGGAAATTTCCACCTACAGTGTTTTTTGAAGACCATCAGTCTGCCTGAATAGATACAGCAGGAAGAAACACAGAGAAAAAAGTACAAATAGAACAAAAACTGGGATGAAATTAAATTTCCCAAAAGGTGAAGGAAAACAACCTTGACCAAGACAGATTTTTTTTCAATGAAAAACATTTTTTTTTTCTCTCACACTGCTGTAATGCCACAAGTTTCAAAGCTGCTGATGTCCACAGCTGTATTGGAGAGCAGCACAAGAGCTATTATGAATTAAGTTAATGAATAATACATTTTTTCCCCTCAAACACGAGCCCTTTTTTGATGGCATTATTTACGGCCACCTTCAGTATCAGGTTCTGTTTGCATCCAATGCCTGTTTTAACATTCTCTCTCCATCTGCCACACTCCTGACCTTCAGCCTCTCCTTCATGCTGGGAGGATGCTCCCAGATCTGATCATGCACCCTGAACGTGACCAGCAAACCTCAGAGCCCTCCCTGTCATGGGCTAGTGAGCAAGAGGAGCTGCAAATCCTGGGAGGGAACAGAAATTCATGGGAGGAAAAACAAAAAATAAAAGTGATGAGCTCACATCTACAGCAGTGGCCTCTGATCAGCCCTGTCACTGGGGAACACCAGCTAAGGGTGACAATAATTACTCAAACCCCAGACAATAAATGCTGTGAGCTGAGAAGAGAAAAATTAAGAAAGGAAGAGAGAATGAAACAGGAATTATTATTATGACAGTGCACAGCTCCATTCTGCACCTGCATCTTGAATATTCTGGGCACTCCTTCAGCTTCCTGGGAGAAGGATTAAGGGAAAATGATAAATGTGGCTGGTTTCCAGCCATGGATAAAGTTATAGAGAATGTCCAGTGGGAGGAAAGATTACAAACTCCCACCTTCAGGCCTTAGGAGATGGTTGGATGTAAAAGAGGTCTGGGAAGCTCTGAGAGGCTTGTGGATGATAGGAATGGACACTGATGGTGGGCATTGGGATAATCTCTTCCAACAAAGGAACTCCAGAGCATCAAGGAGTGAACCCTGGGAGCTGGGCCAGCCCACAGTGCTCAGCCAACCTCCAGGCCACATTTCCGCAGCTCTCTGTCTGTCCTGAAAACTTCCAAACTCATGAGAAGTCATGGAAACACTCACAAAACCAGCATCCATTCAGTGCTATCCAGTGCACTGACACTGCTCTGCATCAAGGGGTCTCTGAGCACAAATTCTTGGAGTTTTGGGGTCTTTTTGAAGATGCACCACCACAGGCTGGTCTTTTTAAATTTTCCAAGCTCATTTTCACTCTGCCATGGAGAGGAGGCAGAAACTGCCTTTGGGTCGGACCCCACATGGTGATTTCCATTCTCCTTATCAGCGTGGTATCTACCTGTGACTGTGGTGGGCTTAGTGACTCCAGAGGTGTTTATTCACAGTTAGAAGATGAAAAAGAGCTCTGGGAAATGAGGAAATGAAGAAGGGAGACTTGCTTTTAATTCTCCATTTCTCAGGAAAGGATCAGACTTCTCTGGTGATGCTGTGAGGGAAGGGCTGGCTCAGGGGTGGCTGTAGGAGGACTCAGTCTGGGATCTCTGAGCAGGTTAATCAGCCTGGCAGAGCTCTGGGAAGGATGCTGGGAGACAAAAGAAAATCTCCTCTTGGCACAGGGCACCCTGGGAATTGGTAGCAGGCTCCTGGGAACAGCTCCCCTTTTCTTTCCCTCCATATGGAAAAAAAGTTTTTATGGGGTCTTTGCCACTTGAGCAGCACAGAGGAACAGGCACTGGGCTCATGCTCCAACCCTGGCATTTCCCTCCAGCTCCACTGTGGGGTCTTAGCAGCCCTTGCAGACAGGAGGGAACGCTGAGCTGTGCATAGAAAAGAAAGAAAAAACCTGGAGAGAGGGATGTGTAATCTGGCTGGAAAAGGCTGGCCCAGAGCCTGGTGCCTCTGAGACAGCCAGGAATGACCCCAGACAGGGGCTGAAAGCACCAGGAGCTGCTCTGCCAGGGACAGAGCCATCACTCTGGCCTGACACAGCCCAGGAGCTTCTGAGAAGGAGGGAAATGTTTATCAATCCCTGCCTGGTGCCAGGATTGTGGAGAAAAAAAAAAAAAAAAAGGGGTGGGAAAGGAGGGAGCAGCTACACTCAGAGCTGGGGTAAAACCAGCTCCAGAGTGGAGGTGTTAATCATCCTGGTGGCATTGGGAGTCTCCTTCATTCAGCCCTGACTTTTATTTTAGCAGCAAATTTTTAAGGTGGAGGGAGAGGACTTGGGATAAAAGGTGTTTAGGATGCAGTGCCAACAAAACCCCCAAATCTCTGGCAAAGACAGAGGCAAAGTGCATTGAGGTAATCCACACATCCTTCTGCTAAAGCTGCTCCTGACAGACTGCAGAGTCACTTGTGCTGGACTCGTGGTGGGTATGGGAAGGTGGTGGCGGGTCCCTACCCTGGGTCTTCAGAGAATCATCATAAAATCACAGAATGGTTTGGGTTGGAAGACCTTAAAAATTATCTCATTCTAACCCCCTGCCATGGGCATGGACACCTTCCACTATCCCAGGTTGTTCCAAGTCCCATCCAACCTGGCCTTGGACACTTCCAGGGATGGGGCAGCCACAGCTTCTCTGGGAAACCTGTGCCAGGGCCTCCCCACCCTCACAGGAAGAATTTCTTCCCAATATCCCATCCATCCCTGCCCTCTGGCAGTTTGAAGCCATTCCCTCTTGTCCTGTCCCTCCATCCCTTGTCCCGAGTCCCTCTCCAGCTCTCCTGGACCCCCTTTAGGCACTGGAAGGGGCTCTGAGCTCTCCCTGGAGCCTTCTCTTCCCC